>OX155963.1:217335-239835 GCA_944548615.1 Micropterix aruncella
GAGGGGGTCTGTAAATGCTCTTATACATTTCCAAAGAAGCGGGTGGTTGCTGACCTGATGTCACCTACTCTTGAAACGACCTATTGGCCACCCGATCCCGAGTTTACCAGCGGGCAAAGAATTCAATTCGAACTTAATTACTGCTAACATCAGGTAGATACCGCGCAAATGACGTCGGACCCGTGACCAGACAGTAGGATGGAGAAATCCTGTCAAATCTGGTACAGCAAAGATGCCCGCTGGGTCCAATTCCCAGTGCCATGCGGTAAGGCGTTGGACTCTCTTGGGCAAATAGCAAAGCTAGACTGTGGACTATTTCGTCCTAAAGTCTCTACATTCACTTGAAAGAATGATCAATATCGTTATAGCTTCCTGGGGTGGCGGGTTCGCCTTGCGCCCGGTGACAACTCCATAGTACCTTGCTAACTATGCTACAGACTTCATGCGGTGAATCCATTTTATCTTGTTTATAAAGTCAAACAACCGATATAGTCTTCCAACAATTGCTTTCAGTTGTCGTCGACAGCTGTCGTTCTGCGGGTAGACGGAAGACTTCAATAGAGACAAAGGTTTTTAATAGAGACAAAGGTCTTTACTAGGCGGAAGCACAGTGTAAACAGAACTACCAGTGTACCAACAAACGTCACCGCTTAAGAGCAATCGTGAGGTGTGGGCAATGAGCGGTAAGGAAATCCACTTTCAGAGCAGTGAAAAGATGAGCTAGCTTGTGGATTCGTTTATGCTATCGAAGCTGTTTACAATTAACCTGTTAACGGGGAAGTCCCTTTTAAATTACGAAACATACAACGGGTGCAGACTTTTTCGTATAGACACGTTATTACGTGACGTGGGCGTGAAGTAATTTATTATCATTGTTTTTTTTAATCAATGCTTAGAATTAATTAAAACTCAATAAAACATATATTTTATCCTCAATAATCCACAGAATTTAAAACTGGCCTGATTTTTTTTCATAGTGCGCGGTTCCATGTGCGTCCACGAATTCTCTGGAAATAATATGCACAGCAATGCGCGCCTGGCGTTAAATTCATGTCAATAAACGTACCGATGGCTCACACATTTGTTTAACGAAAAAACAAGTCCCGCCTGTTCAAGAGTACAACATATATTTTGAGGACGTTTCGATACGTCATACCCTTACTCGATACTGTTTACGTTTAACGTATATATAAATCATGCTCGGTTAACAGGTTAACAATAATACAGCCCACAGGAAAGTAGTAATAATACTTACAACCTGCAGGAAAATAACAACCCTGATTCGACGGCGACATTTTAAATAGATTAAAGGCATTGCCCCACTAGAAGTTCAATTTTCACTGTCGCGGAACCCTCGTCTTAAAACGATCTTAAAACTCATCATTGAGTGCAAAAACGAGACACTGTGAGCTTTATATGTACGGCGGAATTTCGAAATTCGCCCTACAATAAAATGTTTATGAGGAAAAATCCATTTCTGTTTTATTAATAATGGTCAAAATAGTTGTGAAGACTGAGCTGCATTTAAGTTGCGTTATACTGACATATAGCCGAGATGACGAGCATGCCTTCTGAAAGTATTATTGAAAACCTTCAGAAGAGATGAATACATTGGTATTACACGACCATTTGAGAATGTAGAAACTGTAATATTTATGCAGTTTAGCAAACTTTTTTACATTGAAGATACTTTAGCGTCACTATATTCACCACACTGATTTACAGATCTGTAAAAATCTTTACTTTATCTCTATAAATAAGTGAGATATAGGCTTTAAAAGAAGCGTCAAATGCCTATATGGCGGTAGGTTGTTAGTTTTTTGTAAAATGCTTCATAAAAACGTGTATGGCGGTGGCGGTAGGTTAAGTTAGTTTTAAAAAAAAAGTATTTAACAAAAATGTGGAGTTAGCTAAACTGCATTAATTCCGAAACTGTGTACAATGCTAGATGAATGCTGCGTATCCTGATATGGTCATCGAGAAGCATACCTATGCGTAAGTACATCAATCAAACCTCGTATTTACCTTATCCACATTTCCTGGATCAAATTCGTAATCGTCATCCTTGGAGCGCTTCTCCTTGGACCTGGAGCGCTCGCCGCCCCGCTCAAAATCGCGTGATCGGTGACTCGACTTACTCGACAGCCTTTTATCACTTTTGTTATCGCTGAAACATTAACCAAATCATGGAAACTCCATAAGGCTTGGTATTACATTATTTACCGTATTCAGTCTTGATATTAGCTACCTTTTTCGGTCTCTGTCTCTGCTATGCGACCTTCGTTTCAAATCTCTTTCCCTGCTGCGGCTTCTCCTATGTTTGGATGATTTGGGCCCTCTCTCTCGACTAGTTCGCCGTCTTTTTCTATCCAAACTGTTAGATCTACTGCGGGAGCGCCTTCGATCTCTATCTCTCCTAAAATCATTCATTAATCACACGAAAACAGGATATATATTTTAGGTTATAAATCACAAAAAAGTACTAACCCGCTGCGAACCATTATTAAACGTAAAGTTTAAAAAAGCGAAGAAAACTTTAGAACATTTACTTATTATTCAAATAATAATTTCTTTTATAAACGTTAACAAAATACTCAGGCTTTACGACAGCAACATGACATTTGTTTAAAGCTTTTGACAGTATAATGTATTGTTTTACCCAGTATTTCGTGACCAATATTTTGTACGATTTTACTAAGTGAAAGGGGGAGTGATCGTATATTTCTGTAGTAGATTAATATATTACCACCAAACTATAAGTATACCGTTGTATACAGCAGCCAATCGGTTGTGCATCCTGACTAATTGCTGAAGGAATCTGGAGACTATGGAAATATACTGTTTCCTAAGCAGCGGGGGTGGATGTTGACCTGTTGTCATGCCACTCTTGAAATGACACTGGGCTACTCGATCCCGTTAGGCATTACGGACAAAGAACGCCCAGGTCCGCGATAAATTCTAATTGAATTATCGCTGTATTAAAACAGGTAGAGGTCGCGTAAGCGACTTCGGACTCGTAACCATTCGGGAGGACGGAGGTACCCTAAAGGTTTTTCCAGACGAAGATATCCTGCCAAAACTGGTAGTTAGGGGGTGAGGCTGCTCGCTGGTTACCTTTCCCGGTGCCTCGCCGTAAGGCGTCGGTCTCTAGCGGGTTGCTGGTGAACTAGACAGTAGATTGTCTTGTCCTCAAGTCGTCTACGCTCATCCCACGGCTGAAAGAACGATCATATATCGTTATACCAGCCTGGGCTGTCGGGTTCGCCCGTTTCAGTGGACACCGCCCTACTCTAAGTATACAGTAGGTGGACACGCCTGGTGTATCCTTAAATCCTATCCCTCCCAAATATATCTGTTCGAATACTTTCCCCCGCAAACTACACAAACTATCGCCACTCGGGACCGTCTGTGCGGTGGATTCAGTTCAAATTACGAGTCTGTGAACGATCAATATGTCTATAAAGTCTGTGATACGAATCACAAAAGTCTGTGATACGAATATCAATAAAGTCTGTGATACGAATCACAGTGACATACCGTTGTGTTTTTGCCCGCTTATCCGCGATAGACAAAACATAAAATCGAGTTCTCGTGTGCTGTGAATTTCGGGAGTTCTTCATCGGGACTATACCAGCGTCTGGATTAGCTACCCACCAGCGGAGCAGTCAAGGAAGACCAGGAGGAAGTGAAGTTTCGAGATAGGTACTCCTTCTGCTTATTCCTGGTTCTTATCCTCACTTTGGAGGTTCAGCGCTTACCTGCGCCTAATTTTCAGGATAACGACCAGTAGCTATAATATAGGTTCTATTATTAAGTATAATTTAATATATCAGCCGCTTTCCCTTTTTTTAACCGCCTGATGAAATTTTATAAATAATAGGCAATTATATTTTATTACTTTTTAATAAATCCTATGTTTTTTGGTAATGGGGATGTATGCAAAACTTTTTGTAGGAGGTGGCAGCCGCGATTCCCTTATGGAGGTGACCGATTATACCTCGCGAGCGAGCATGAAGCATCCGCATGATCTCGGGCAATCGACTGCCGCTGTGCTGCCAGATGACTGGTACAATATCCAGTCATAATATTTTTAAAAACTGAAAAAAATACATAAATTCCAGAAAAATCACATATTTCGAAACATAAAATGCCTTGCCAAAAAATACCCTTTCCAAAAAATAGCCATTTGGCGGGTAAAATTGCGAATTTGCAAGGAATAAAAATAATACCTTTAACATTTTTTGTTTACCAACACGAATGTTTTTTCTACATTTTAACAGGCAAAACACTATGAGTGTTCACTAATCAGATGTAAATATTCTGACTAACCAAATTACAGAAAAAAGGTTAAATTTATTATAATAGTTAAATTAATATTAGTCAGAAATATCCGAGTATTATGCGGGCGAATTTATTAGTGTCTATGCTGAAACATCCAGCGCTACGGATTCGGAGCAATTGGTAATACAAATATTAGTAGCATAAATGTAATTAGTAGGTATGTACATAAGTTTTTATGGGTCTAGTTAATGTCACACAACTCGCATCACGCATAAAAATTTAGTTTGAAGTTATTATTAAAGTAATGCTTTCTTTCTACCATAGAGATTTCCAGCAGCCGTTATATTATAGTTTGTAAAAATGTATGCAGAATATATTTTAAGTGTTATCGAATACCGTAAATTGACAATTTAAATTATCGTTTTGACATATGATAATATACCAATGATCACATTTCTATCATTAATATTACTAACATCTCTATTTTTTAGTTGTAAAAATGTATGCAGAATGTATTTCAATTTAAATATATTTAATAATACAAATAGGATAGAAAACGAATTTACCGCGTGAAGTTTGTAGTACCCGACGTTTCGGTGACGTTGCAGCGGCCGTTGTCTAGGGTAGACAGTTTGGTGAATTTGGTGACGCCGTTAGACTAGGGTAGGTAGTATCTTGTGGTTTGACTACCACGCAAGTTTCTTGCGGTTAGACTGGCCTTGGTCGGGGGCCACGGTGACTTCATGGCCATTTTTTTTTACTTAGAGCTCGCCGAGGATAGCTGGTGTGTGTGGTGTAGTGGTGATCGTCAGACTGCAGGATATTAACTATGGTCGTGTTCGCTGCTGTCGTACGCCAGGGAAGAACTGTTGGACTCGGCGAATGGCCACATAAATGTGGCCTAATAGGAAATAAGGAATGCTTACGGCGTATCTTCGTGGCGTACTGGGCGCCGCGGTTAGACGAACGAAAAATTCGGAGCGCTCGCCAAAATATTATATCGAAAACATTATATAAATCCAGCTTAGGCATAAAAGACGACCATAGTCGTTAAAACTGTCAGGGCGGTGGGTGGATTAGTTTTTGTCTCCATCTACCTCGTTGGAGTGTTAACTGTAAATATATACTGCAGAAGCAGCGTGAATATATCTACTAAATGTTACGTTAAAAAAAAAGAAACTTAACATACCTAGTCCGAAATATATGAAATTTTATTAAATATATTTAAAGTGTCATTTAGATACGTAGTCCGGTTATAAATAATAAGAAAAATAACAAATACAGTAGAATATTATCAGCTACAATAATTACCAATAACAGTAATTTATGAAACCTTTATTATCGTATTTCATAAGACGATAATTGATGTAATTATGTACCCATTGGCTGGCGTCTGTGATGCTCAGTCACCAATGCTGCCAGTGCTCGCTTGACGTTTTTAATTTTGACAGATGTCACGCTCGTAGTTTATTATCCGCTGTGATTATCCGCCAGCGGGGGAAGCGCCGATAGAGCGAGAGTGCTTTCGCCCGTCAACAATTGATTATCGTGGCCATAGTTGGCTGTTGGTTGGCTGTAGTGAACCCCTCTTTGAATAACGCTCGGCAACATGAGCGAATTAGTGTGGAGCATAAAGAATGGCGACATTGACCAGGTGAAAGACATCGTCGAGAACAAGGTGAGCCGACAACAAAATCCCTTTTATAGTTCACTAACCGGTTCATGTATGTTTAGAAGTCGCGATTTTCACAGGGCGTGTAATACGATCGATTGGAGCTGTATTTTAGTCCGATCGTGGTGTCATTTAA
The DNA here is from genome assembly GCA_944548615.1 of Micropterix aruncella. NCBI lineage: Eukaryota > Metazoa > Arthropoda > Insecta > Lepidoptera > Micropterigidae > Micropterix > Micropterix aruncella. The sequence goes on from OX155963.1 coordinate 223,425, forward strand.
TCCTTCGTCACGCTCGACTGCTTGTGTATATTTCAGAAAATAAATGTGAATGCGGCGATCGACGGTCGCGTGCCTCTGCACTATGCGGCGGACTACGGCCAGTCCGCTGTGCTCACTTATCTCTTGGATAAAGGAGCCGAGCCCAATGTAAGTCTTGTGCTTTTATCGAAATTACTAGAATCAGACCCGTGTCAGAATCAGAATGCCAACCGTTCTGATAATAGATCTCGTTTTCAGTGTTGTGCATCAAAAGTAGCAATTAGTAAGGAAATTACCTGGCAGCTGCTAATAGTCAAGAGCAAGCGACAAAAAAGTGCAAGTTTTGGAAAAGCTGATACTTTCAGATCAGACAGTATTTCGGCCATAGAGTGCCGGGGTACAGTCAGCAGGACAGATTCCGGGACACCTGGCGTACTAGGAAAGGCGTGACCTTAATTTGTACCCCCAAAGTGTTTTGGAAAAGCTGAAAATTGATTGGTAGACAGTGGATGCAATAAAGAACTCGAAACATATGGTCAGACTGATTCATTGAATGCATGGCGTCAGCATTTCCATACATGTCAAGCATCGGTCTATGATGCATCGGTCTACTGTGCCGCGCAATATAATGGTCGCAATGGCGCGAAATAATGGTATGAAGATGCTGACGCCACGCGTTCGATTATGAAGTGTAACCATATGTTTTGAGTTCTTTATTGCATCCACTGTCTACTGATGAATTTTCAGCTTTTGCAAAGCTTTTTGAGGGTACTAATTAAAATCACACATTTCCTAGTACGCTGGCGCCAGGTGTTCTGGAATCTGGCCTTCTGACTGTACCTCGGCATTCTATGGCCAAAATACTGTCTGATCTGAAAGCATCAGCTTTTCCAAAACTCTTGCACTTTTTTGTCGCTGGCTCCCTAACTATAAATTAAAATCAGCAGTTTCCCTAGGTAATCAGTAGTTTCCCTACCAATAAGTATTTATGTTGTATTTTAGCTTTATTTCACAGAGTTTACAGATGCGACCTTGAACTTGATCCCACTTTAAGGCCCAATTCTAGAGAAAGAAACTGAGAGATTTGGAAAAATCTTTTTTTTAATTGGGCTTCTGGCAAACTACGCCGTATCTTTAAATTTTGACTTATTTGAGAACAGATAACCTAAACTCTGCACTGCAATTTTATTCGTAATTCGCAGGATAATCACGGATTCCCTTCCGCATTGAAGTTGATTGATTTTCATGTTGTTTTCAGGTGAAAGACAAGCATGGAATATCAGTGCTGCTGGCAGCCATTTGGGAAGGTCACACTGAATGCGTCCGCATCCTGCTTAAAAATGTAATCTCTTCTTTGCAAAAAATAAACTGAGCAATTTGGGCAAAAATCTGTTACAGCAAATACATATTCATTAAAGCAATGAAACCTAACACATATAATAGCTTAAGTGATACTTATTAACATTGAAAACGTATGGCTAAAAACAACAATTTGTGTGGCACTTTCGTCATTTGCATGGGCAATGTCACCTTTGCGAATGACGATCTTGAACATATCATGTTTTTATTTAGATTTTGCGATCAACCAAATATATAGAAAGCCACACCGATATTCTGAAAGCTTAGCTAGGAAATAATAATAAAAATTGCATGCAAAAGACGTTTTTTTCAAGGAAAATATCTACTGCTCGCCCCCCAGAAGTGTAATAATAGTATTATGATGGGCCCGACTCCGGTCTGCAAATTCCCTGGCAGGTCCGTTTGTATTTTATTTATTTCCAAATACTTTGCCACCAATGATCCACATGTCTTTTTTTCCAATCTGCAATGCTCAGAGGATTGAGTAGTTGATCTCATTTATCATAGGGGACAGTGGGCTTATTAAAAGATTTTTTGTGCCCATGCAAATGATGCCACATTTCGTAACAGATGGATAGTAGTTTTTTTTAATATATGAAAAGCCACAAATAGTTGATTGTATTTTATTTGGCTAGGCAAACTAGGAAGGCGGAATGCTGTTACATGAAATTTTGGTACATGCAAATGAAGACCCACAATTTTTGAGCCAAAATAAAAAGTAAATTACTACATATTAATTTAGTTTTGTATAGGTTCAGTGTTATCTAATTCTTAATAATTGTATAATAATAACATACAACAAATATGCTGTATATTTAATTAGTCTTATGTCAGTATCTGTAAATTGCTCGGTTTAAAATTATTCACACTTACAATGTCAAGATAATGATCTAACATTTATTAATTCTGTAGGGCGCATCGAAGAGCGGCAGCACGCCAGATGGAGTCCCATACCTGGAGGCGGCCGAAACTCAACAAATCAAAGATCTCCTCTCGTAAGATTCTAATTTAAACGGCAAAATTTTTGTATTTATTAGGTGTCGCTGAGTTAAGTGTGCGTCCTTTCTCAAATGTATCTACTTTCGTAGATTGAATTTCCTAGACACGAATTAATTACTAGCATTTATATTTTGTCTACTTAATTTTTGTATGCTTTCTAATGTAATATCAGAAGTTCAATGTTATATCTCAAGCTGTCCATTTATAAACGAAAATAACGCAGATATTTACATTAAAACTAAAATAGTATTTATTTGAAGAGAAAAAAGTGTCTATTTGTAAACTCGCAGATTCGGCTAGTGATTACTATTTCAAATTCGTTTTTTAATAAAAATAAACAAGTATCACAACAAACTTTTATAATAATCTGTTTCTTTTATTAATATATTTACGTTGTCATGGGACAAGTTACTTATGCAATAAGAAGAATCAAAGGAGTCACAGCCATCCGGAAGCTACTTTAAAAATTACAACTCATCAGCTCCTGTATATTTTGCATATTTAGCTTTAGGCGCAGGGCAAAAGCACGCTTTTTCCTGCGCATTCAAATATGACTTGCATCCCAGCGTCATCGTTCCAGTAAACAGCAACTTAGCCGCAGCTTTACAACCTGGAAATCGTTGAAACCAAAGTTTATAAGTCGTAAACAGACTTTCTCTAAACTATATATATCTAAACATACTTTTAACGAATGTGTCTCCACCGATGGACGGTCGATATTTGTCGCAATGACCGTAGAGGCATCGTTTGAACTCTAAATCGCAAAGTTCTTTCCCCGAGTTGCAAGTGTCGTAGCAAATGTCGTGAGTGTCGCAACATTTAGTCATCTCGCCCATCGGCAGATACTCCGAGCTGATGTCTAGACCCAGAGAGCCGCAACCGTCTGATTTTGGCGAGTGATTTTTGTTGCGAACCGGCGCAGATCTAGCTAAATTAAACCAAACACATTTTGTTATATTAGGTCCATACCTATGTAATTGCCTTTTCTTCGCACTGGCAACTTTGAACTTGGATTACTTTGGTTTGAGTTGGATTTCCCAATTCAAACAAACTTTAATTCAAAGACATGTTATTCCTATTTCAAATTCAGTTATTCATTTGTCTTTCCGTCGCTCGTTGTTATTGTTTCGATATCCCTCGAAACTGTTCCGCTCTGGAAATTTCTACCTCGTGAAGAAATCCCATAGACGACCCAAGTTAATGACGATGAATAATGGGCGATATTGGTAGCGGGGATCCGTTTCAAGTTGTCACAAAACAATATTGAATTATTTGTGTAACATCAGCAAAGTAAATAACTAAAAGAGGGTATTGTATAAGCTAAATGAAGGTCAGTTGGACATATGCTTCGATGCTTGCATTTCTTTACTGAACCAACACCAAAATTAAAAGATGCAGAATCGAAATGTCGCGATGAAAAATGGATCTTTTATGACAACCGTAAGCATTCATCATAGTGGAGTCCAGATGCAGCTAGAAAAAGTACAAAACGCAAGATCAGTGAGAATAAGCTCATAGTGATGATCTGATGGTCCCCCAGTGTTGTCCAACACGGCTTCTTGCAGTCTGGCACTAAAGTTAACACGCAAACAAGTGTCAAGAACTGCAAACAATGATGGCCAAGTTTTTGATTAAACAACCTACCGTGGACAATCATTCTTCACCACTGCTTCCGCACAAACATGCACAACCACGTACTTCACAGCAGTCGCAAAGTAGCAGGAGTTGCGATTGGACTCTTTTGTCACCCGCCGTACTCGCTAGACCTTGCTCCGACAAATGTCCACTTCCTTTGGAATTGATTTTTTTTTTCACAGGAAAAGAAATCAATCCCGAAGAGGCAGTGAAAAATTCCTTCAAAGCATTCATTGATGTTCCACGACAGCTCTACAGTAGATGCATCTTTCATTAAAATGCTACAACTGCGTTGATATTAGCGGTCAATATTTCAATTATTAAAATACATTTTTTCATACAAAATTTTTGTCCCTGAATTTCTTTTGTTTGCTTTCATAGGTAAGGACCTAATACAGATAAGTTTATTGTAAGTAGGGATGGGCATCAATGTCCGATATATCAATAATATAGATGGCTAGAGATCGGTGTTCAGTGTTTTTTACATTAATGGTGTCTTATCGATGTTTTACCACCATCGATGTTCCTCCGTCAATATTTCTCATCTATACATTTTTTACATTACATTACATTTTTAATTTTATTTATGTTTTATTTTATTTATGTTTCGTTTTATAAGAATAATATTTTATTAAAGTTGAATAAATGATGAATTTTGGAAAGAAATCGATCAAACATTGCCTTTTCCTAATTATAATTTAGATTCAATTCCTTTTTTTCAATTGCTATATTTTCAGCCCTATGTTGAATTATATATAATATCACTATGTTCATCTCTATTATTAATTTAATTAGAAGAAAACTAAAAGAATACTTAGAAGCAAAATGAGTCTTAAGAACAATGTTTTTTGAAATAAAATATGGTATTATTGCAGTATAGGAACCTCTTCTAGATTGTTGATTTTTTAATGTCGCCAGACTATATTCACCACGCTGATTCCGAATCTGCAATAATATTTATTCGGTCTCAATAAATAAGCGAGATACAGGCATTCAAAAATGCGCCAAACCCATACATTTCGGTAGGTTAAGTTTTTTTTTAATTTTGAATAATACATAAACACCTATTTGGTGGTAGTTTTTTTAAAACAACCTTAAAAACTGAGTTTAAAAAAACCTTTTTTTTTGTATGTAAATATGGTTTTGAAATTTTACGCATCCGAAGCTTTTTTCTTTCACATTTAGCATTACAATGATCGAATCTAGTAGTATTTCTTTATTTTTTCGATTTCTGAGAAAGGTTCCTATACTGCAATAATTCCGAAAATATCGTTGTTTAGATCAGCGGTCCGCAACCTTTTTGATGTTGCGACCCCAAAATTAAAAAAAAGAGTTTTCAGCGACCCCAGAAAAAAACACTAAATTTTCAAATGCAAAGGTTGGTTCAGGTAACGAGATCAAGGTAAACTTCAATTTTCCTCCATGTTCTAGCTGTTTTTATTTCGTAAATTATATCGGAAAGTTTATTTATTTTGGAAAATAATATTAGAGAAAACGAGAAAATATGCCTTTAACATATTTATGAAGGCATTAAATGAGACAAGCAATTATTTTAACATTTTATTCAGTAAGAAAATTAGGTAAGTTTAAAAATTAATTTGAAAAACCTTGTGCTTGCACACATTCAGTCAGTATATTAATTCTTGGTGATATATTATCAGAAATAGACACCCTCAAATCAGGTTCTACATTGTCTGAAGCGATATTTTGTTTTTATAGCGGTCAATGTAGAGAAAGCTGTCTCACACAGGTATGTATGTAGATGCAAATGGCTGCAATTTCAGCAGAGATATTTTGTATAACAGTGGATATTCCTTTTCCGTCATTATCCAGAACTTTGATAGATCCGTGGTTTTGAAAATAGCTCGAAGGCTTTCATCGGGCATTACATCGATCAGATGCTCCTTTCCTTTTGAGTTCATCGAATCTCTCCGTTTTAAAGAAATTGGAATCAAAATGTGTATGGAGAGGTTATATTTTACGTATAAACTTTAATAAAAATCGATAAGTACAGGACCTTGTTGACTTTTTTGACGACCCCATAATTATATTTGGCGACCCCGTGCGGGGTCGCGACCCCAGGGTTGCGGAAGGCTGGTTTAGATGACCTAAATATCGATGATTTGCCCATATTTTTCGACCATCGATGTTTGCGTTACGATGTTGGTATCAATGGTAAAATCAATGTTTTTCCTTCGATGTCTATCCCTAGTTGTAATACAAATAGCTGAAAAAGAACAGATAGATTTGTTCCAGTGTGATAGAATGGAATAGAGCAAAACTAACGACTAATGCGCAGAATGATAATTTGTACGAAATATCATTGAAGAAGAACCATTTTTAGGCAGGTAGCATTCATTCTGAAGTGAACAAACATGACCCTATAGCATTGTTAATACCTCAGCTTAAAGAGTAGGTGAAGATGGAATAAGCGATAAGAGCCTAGAAAGAATTGTTGGAATATTTACCATCGGAGCACTTATAGATGCATTCCTCCTCGATTGCGGCATCAAACACATCGTGCAGCGACTTGAACTTCTCAGCCACGGTTATCACGTTTTTAAAAACATCTCCGAAAACCATTTCGGCTGATATAACAGCGTCGCGGACGTTCTTCAAGATTCCGGAGCCCATGCCGCTCCAAGCGTACGCTACGAATGTTATTGTGTAGATGAATACTTTCATATAAGGTATATTCATTTTGAAGATTTTTCATGCAAAACGCCGACTGACGAACGAAAATTGGCACTGGCCATCGGTATTTATAGATTATACAGAAGGCCACGTCAGCGTTTGGCTTATATTTTGTAACACTAATTTTGTACCAATCCCTTCCATCTACTGTAATTTCGTTATTTTTATCTTAAAAAGAAATTGCTTTTTTGGTTAAAACACTAATAAAAAAGTAGGGCCGCCACGATTCCGCGATCCTCTGTTTTTGTTTTTAAGTTTGACACCACCAATTTGACACATACATTCGATCGATCATTCGATAAGGTGCGTTCCCTTTGCGCTCTCTGCGGTCCGGAATTCTCATGATAAATGCAGCATGCTGTCCGCCACAGAAGTCGTGCATTTGGTCTAGTTTCACAGAATATGCAGAGGAATTCGCAGATACATTCTGCAGCAAGCGCCCATGCTTTCGAAGTGGGTGGGACGACTCAAAGATAATATAATAATGGGGCGACTGTTGCGTTTTGGTGTTGTACGCATAAAAGGTATGAAAATCCCGTAGTACTTAAATTTTTTTGATAAAATTTTAATATTAATAAAAATTGGGTCTTGCACCACGATAGAAATTGATAAAATATAAATCGATATTTGGGTTTTTTGAGTAGTGACTGAAAAATACTGACTGAAGATTTTTAGTACTGACTGAAGAAAGCGGCCCGGTGGCGTAGTGATCTTGCATTGTAAGGATCCGGGTCACCATTTTCCATTGGGATAAAATTAACGGAATTGCATTTCAATTCTGTCGATCGAATGCAATAATTTAATTAGACAAACACTTACACGCATGTGTCACGCACACATACATATAAACACTTCATAGTTGGTTTGGTTGGAAGAGATTGTCGTACGATAATAAATCTACCCATTAGGAAATTTCACAATAAAGAGAATGAACGAACAAAAGGAATAATATATATAGTTTTAAGTTTAGTGATAAATTTTATAGTTAAATAATAATATTTATATTTATTTTGTGCTCATACATACACAATTTTAGGATGGTATTCTCGTTTGACGATATGCTAATTTTCCGCAATTTTACCAATTTTTTTCCGTTTTTACTTATTACTTAAAGCTCCCGAAAAACTGGCAAATTGTATAATCTGTAAATACTACCAACGATTATTTTGACGTTTATGGTTTAACAGCCGCCGACGTTCTCTTTGGCATCTCTGGTCACTGCAGCAACTTCAAAATTTAGAAAGCGTGTCGTAGGGCGGCGCAGAATCGACCTCGCGTTCCCAAAGGGAACGCACCTATAATTACATAATTTGTTTGACATATCAACAATTTGATCTTCTTCTTTTTTCATTTGAATGGCTTTCCACCCATATGGCGAGTGATTTTTGCTAGTGGGCGAGTGATTTTTGTTGTTCACGAACTTTGTCGTGAATGATCAGTGGTGAACAACAACAATGGCTTGTTTTTGATATTACTTATGTAAAGACATAGGTACAACACAATTGTTAAGAGGTTTATTAAACTGTATGTAATAGATATATAACTATTTTGAGGGTCCTATTAGTAACACATAGGTTAACCGATAAATGAATGGGAATTCTAGGATTTAATAAATAATTGTTTATTAAGGATATTTTATTTTCCGAAAAAAGTTAATCATTGTTTTATTTACGATTTTAGATTTTGTAGCCAATAAACGTGAAATATAAGCGGGGAATGGCCATTGGGAAATAAGGGGAGTGCTGAACTCTGGGTAACAAAATATTATTATATTATTATAACAAAAAAAAAAACAATTAGATGGAAGTCCGGACCCCCCTCCCCCCGAAATTATATAAAAAAGTTTAAAATAATGAAAGAAGCTATATAATAATTAAATATGTAATATAAATAGGATAGAAAACGAATTTACCGCGTGAAATTTGTAGGACCCGACGTTTCGGTGACGTTGCAGCCGCCGTTGTCCTCGACAACGGCGGCTGAAACGTCACCGAAACGTCGGGTCCTACAAATTTCACGCGGTAAATTCGTTTTCTATCCTATTTATAATGTCAAACAACCGCGATAGTCTTCGATTTCATAAATATGTAATATATTCTTTTAAATTAACTATTTATCGAAATGATTGACAACCCAACTTTCCCTCTTTTACAATTGATTGGAACATATAAAATTAGGTCAGTATACTACCACTACCACTACGAGCACGAGACAGTAGGTACCGCCGGTCTGTAGACAGACGCCGCGCTCTAGCTGTATCTACTACTGCTCCGACTCTCCTTTTTTCTATAGAAAAGGTAAGATTTGTCGTGGGACTATTTGTTTCTGAGTTTGTGTTCAATATCACCCTCCCACTAGCTAGGTATCTTCAAAAGCCAGATATTGAGTTATCTTCAGCTGTTAAGTAGGTATACAGATGACATTCTTTCCCTTCTTATACAAATGCGCGATTCGGAAGAAAAAGAAGATAAACCTGGAATTTGAAATTTACATTTTTTAACATTTTTTTAGTTGGTTTGAAAAAGCTGAAAAAATCATGAAAGAGGTTTCAGTTGAAAAGTTGAAGTCCCTTGTCAAACAGCTAGGTAAATAATCCAAAAGAGATAAAGCACCCCACAACACCCCTGAAGAATATTATTGACGATCAATATTTCTACCCAGCATAGACACTTTGATCCGAGGGTTTAGTAAAAATAGAAATATTTTGGAAGCTTTTGACATTTTATTGTCCAAATACACTAATCCCACTGAGGAAAACAAGTTGAAATTCCTGAAAATGTTCTATGAAGATGAAGTATCGCAAGCAGCTATTGAAAGCGAGTACAAAGTCGTGTCACAAATGGGAATAAATCCCACTAGAAAAAAGATCTCAAAGGATCATGGCAGTTTTGGATGAACGTGATGTGGACTTTTATTGACACATAAATTATCTATTCAAAGTTTTGGCTATATTGCCCGTTTTAACTTATGAGGTGGAAAGGTCATTTTTATCTCTGAAAAGGATAAAAACGTACCTATTGTACGAAACTATTTGGAGAACAAACGACTCAATGGTCTCACTATCCCGTTCCGTTCACGGCAGATCAAGTCCTCGATGAAATAGCCAAGAAACCAAAAAGAAAACTTCTCTTATAAGAAACATTCAACATCTTAAGTGGAATTTCAACAAGAGAATGTTGATTGAACTATGTACCTATATATGTTTTCTTTTGTTTCCTTTATATATTGTATGGCACAAGATCATTATGGAAATAATATGCAGGCCAAAGAGTTAATTTACACTAAACCAAGCAGATTGATTAAACCTATATAGAACTTTAAAAGATAACAATACCAAGGATATTTCTGAAGTCAAACTAAGCTAAACGAATAGCAAAATTAAAAATATGCTAATGAAAAGTCATCATGATGTAAAGTGTTAATAATACAGGTGGCAGAATTAATGATTTTATAACTGACAATAATTTTATACAGATTTATCATATTTTTTTTACAGATTTTATTTAAAAAAATAATACTACTTATAGTGGTTACTAAGTACATAATATGAAATTTTGATGAGTATATGAGTAATGAGGTTTGAAAAATTAAAATTCTTGAAGATGGTTTAAGACGTTTTACTCATGTAAAGATGTAATGCATGATACTACGTGACTTTTCCAATTCAAAACTGTAAAAATATTGTAGTAGAATTTAGGTTGAATGCAGCCTTAAATTGCACCATTTTCACTGTTTTGCAAAATTTTCCGGGCGAGATCCCCCATACCCCTCCCTCCCTTGCGGGATATGGAATACCCTCCAAACTCCCTATTGTAGACCCCCCCCCCCCCGAACTGAAATCCTGGCTACGCCATTATAACAATCGTTGATGGGGCCTGAGCCCAACTGCACGAGAGGTTGACACCTTCGAGCGGTTTGCGCACCGTGCGGAACAGCCAATCAACTGTGCACGCAGGCCAATAAGTGGAGGAAACTGGAAACGGCATACGTTTTACTAAGCAGCGGGGGTGTATGTTGACCTGATGTTAGCCACTCAGTGCTGGATTAACCCATGTAGGAGCTCTTAGGCCGTCGAAATCTCGGGGCCCTCCTATATGCACTTTTCGGGTGCATAGGAGGGCATATATTTCTGCTTCATCGCCCGAAGTCGCCCGTTTTGTATTGTGACGTACCCTAGCCGCCCCTGTGGGTGCGTGCCTTCTTGCAGGTTCTCCCGATGTAGATGCCCCCGACGGAACTCCTGCCGTTTACAGCCGGAGCCCAGGACCACTCAGTTGCATGGATTCACTATCTCATCGCCTACCATTCACCCTACATTATAATTATTTTTTCATTACACTGTTTATAACTTTAGTACGTAAGCTAAAACTTGTATATATCATAATGTTAGATAGTAAGTGAATTGTTGCTATTTCTTTGATTAAATAAACGGTTCATGGGGTGCCGGAGGGGGTAGAAACCAGGAGAATCTTCCTCAATATTTCCGTTCGTCCACCCCTCACGTGATACCTTTCTGGTGCGCTTGAGGTTGTCGATGTACGATATCCCGGGCAGATAAAACGACTCATGTCCTTAGAACTGCCCGGGTGGTGGGCGGGGTTTCTCCCCCCGCCTGCCAAACATTCTGACGACGATGGGGCCCTAAGCTATAGCTTGTGTAGCTTATACGTAAATCCTGCACTGCAGCCACTCTCGAAACGACCAACTGGACAGCTGATCCCGACTGAAGAGACGGGAAAACGACGCCGTGGTCCGGGATAAATTTAAACTGTATTACCGTTGACTTCCTAAGTAGCACAAATTGGCTATATAACGGTCACGGCAACGTTGTCGCTACAGCTTTTAGTCACAATAACTGGTCATATAGCAGTCATATAAACGTTTACAAGTATATGACTGCTATATGAGCGGATTACGCGTATTTATACGGCTTTTAGCTGAATAATGACTGAATAGCGGTCATTGTCAAGGGATTATATCATTTTAACGTCGCGGAAAATATATTTCATAAAATAACAGCCACCAAAAATATTCCACAGGATACCTAATATTAGAAAAATCCCAACCCTCTAAAGTGCAGTCATAAAACCACTTAAACAAATGCATGCTTCCTGCAATAAGTAATGGAACCTTTTACTATGGCAAGGATTTCGAAAAGATAACGAAATACCTGCCATAAAAGCACTCAACGAAAAATACACATCCTGTCCGTAGTCATAAAATAAACCGAAACCTTTCGAAAATAGATGAGCAATAAAACCTTGCGGCTTAGGTACGTACACGTGTGCGTGGTACACGAACAAAGGGAAAGGTCTCCGAGGAAACGACGGAATATTTTTTAAATAATTTGCAAATTTTCCACTCCAAATTTGCAAGCTTATACATAGTTTATTTAGTAATAGTAATTTCTACATTTAAAAAACTGTTTATAATCTGTATTTAAGGATAATTTAATGCAAGATGTTTAATTAAGAATTCAGTGCTTAAACAATTAATAAATGTCGTTAGAATTTAAATATATATGTCTTTATATAATAAATACAATAATATGTGCATTTAATTTAGAATATGGAAAATTTCATGCGATTATTAAATAAGTAATAAATAGTGATTTCCTTTGAGCTAATAATTAATCATATCATAATTTGCATGGCTCAAAAAAATTATAATTTGAAATTTCAAAATCCTATGTTTAGGCATTACATAGAAGTAGGCGCTAATTAGTTAAGAAATATTATAGCACCTTAAGCTTAATATTTAAAATAATTAAGGCATTTTTTGACACGTAACGCTCTCTGTTAACGAGTAGATGAACCGAAGCCAGCATCCCCGAATGGATAATGGTGGGGGTGGTTAAATATTATATAAAAGGGAGGCGTTGCACTCTTACGATCAGTCATCAGTAAGACGATAGTTGAGTAAACACGTCAGACTTGTGCTCCTAGAGGCTATTTAAAGTTAAAGCCGACAACTTGTAATATTCAAATAATTCAAAAGCGTTTTCTTAAAGAAACTAGTTTGATAAGTTGATGTTTTATAAGTGTAAATTCTGTGTTTTTGAAGTGTAGACTTTGTGAAAATAATAATAAGCCCTCCTAGTATTTAATTTGTTTACATGTACAAAATCCTAAAGGTCTAAATATTCGGCCTTTGAATTTAGTAAACGAACACTCACGTAATGAGACTTTTATTTATTTTCCTTTGTGATTAAACCAAAAAAAAATCGTGTGAAAGTGAAGTGAAATTTCTGTTGGATCTGGAAATAAACTGCGGGTTCCCGAGCCTACAAAACGCCCGACGAATACAGCAGCTTACAAAGAACTTCAGAGAGCGGTAAGAACTTTGGTTTATAACATGCCAATTCATGCCAATTCTTCATACTAGCACGGGGCGAGGTCATGCCTTACAAGCTAAAAAACCAATACTAAAGATTAGCTTAATCATTATCGAGGAAATTTAACAACAAGGATCAATCTAAACAGCAAATCTTTGGTTAAAAAACCGCCCACGTCGCCGTGAATAAACATCGGAGACGTATTAAACCACAATTTCACAATCCAAAATTATATTAAATTTGGCCTTCGCAAGCTGAATTAATCATACAATTTATAAGTGCAGTTTGTCACCTAAAATGAATTAAACCCGCACAGTCATAATGGCTACCTTTGGTGGTATAAGCCACCCTTATATAGCCAGCGGCTGTAAAAGTGTCTCCAATTGATACTTTAATACAACTTATAGTCGGGTAATGCCTAAAACTTAAAACTTTATAGCGATTATACCACCCTTATTCGGCTAAAAGGCTTTTTACGACAACATTATATGACTAAAAGGTAATATAAGCCAAATTGCTTTAAATGACACCTTTACATAGCTGAGAGATAATCTGAACGCCTTTACATGACTTTTAATCAGCTTAAAGCTATATTCGGTACTTCTGATATGGCTTTGTGCTTGTTGGGTTAACATCAGGTAGAAGCCGCGCAAGCCACTTCGGACCCGTAACCAGTTGGGAGGACGAAGAAATCCGGTCAAAAATGGTGGCCAGGGCGCGAGGTAGCCGGGGCGCGAGGTCAGCCTCTGTGTTTTCCTCCCAGTGCCGCGCGGAAAGGCGTTGCCCTCTAACGGCCTACAAAGCTTACCTAGATCACAGAATACCGAGAGAATCTGGTATAATTGTATAATGTGGCTAGATGGTAGACTGTATTCGTCCCCAAGTTTATAAACGATCACTCCAGGCTGAAAGAGGGATTACATATCATTATAGGTACCTACCTAGGGTACGGGGTTTGACCGCTGTAGATGACACACCTCACTGTCCCTTCAAGTACTTTGGAGCTGTCGTCTGCAATGGGCGAACCCGACACCTCGATATGTAGATCGTTTATTCAGCCATGAGGTGATTACATAGAGACGTAGGGACAACATAGTCCACAGTCTAGCTCCGCTAACATTCCGTAAGAAGCCGACGCCTTACCGCGAGGCACTGGAATGTGAAACCAGCGTCCCAACCTCACGCCCTCACTACCAGATTTGGCCGGATTTATCCGTCCCCCGGTCTGGTCACGGGTTGCGCGGCCTCTATCTGACGTAAGAGGTTATTCGGTTTGAATATTTTGCGGACCGCGACGCTCTTTGCCTGCCATGATCACTCGGGATCGGGTAGCCGACGGATCGGCAAGGATAACAAAGAAAAAGAGAAAGAGAATAAAAAAAAAGACAAGGATGATAAGAGCAAAACTGAAGAGAAGGGTAAGGCAGATGAAAAGAAGGATACCACATCTACAAAGGAAGACAAGAAAAAGTAGGCAGTACTATTTAATTTTAACAGAATCATTGGATCCCTAATTTTCAAAAAGTGCGTGCTATCGTTTAAGCCCATTTCTTCATTAAAATACTATATATAAATTATGTATATATAAGTTACGTAAAAAGGTTGTAACTGTCAGGCCATATTTTCTGCTTAAGAGCCTTATTACAAAATAGCGTAGGTATTCTTTTAAAATGAGTTGAAAAAATGAACGCATTTTTTTTTGGATGTAACTATAAAAGATAGGATAAATAAATAAATAAATAAATAAATAACTATTCAACCCTGGGAGAAAACCGCGGCACTGAGCGCTCTTCTCTTGCGCAAGCAAATATATACACAATTTCTAATTGTTTTTTGCAGTGTTTTCTCCTTTCTAATGACAATAATTTATATTATGTCGTATTGCTAAAAGAGTGAACTTTAATATAGTATAAGTATTATATAAGAATCTTATTTTATTTCTGAGAAAATTAGAATGATACAGGAAGATTCTTTTTTAATTTTGTGTAATTGTAAGTAATGTATACCTTGGATATGTGGTCAAAAAACGAAAAAATAAAGCCGTAGTGTACATCAAGAATACATGACGGACATAAAAAAAAATAGTATACGGTTTTCGTTGTAGTGATATTACTGTATTAAGGAGCTCAAAGTTTGCCTTCCGAGCGTTTTACGAATAACGACTTTCGGAAAATGGGCTGAATAAGTAAATAATATTCGTTATATCTAAAATTAAAGGCCGCTATGGTCAACATCAAGAAATGGTCCAGGTAATTCAGTAATTAAAGTTTGTAGAAATCTCTTAATTTCTTGGAATTAGAACGCCAAAAATCCACTTTTCTTGCCTTTCTGGAAAAAATATGTGATAGGGCTCTTAACCATTTCGTTAGAAAGGCCGTTATTAAAATTGGCAAATGCTAGACTAGCCGCAAGTTTTTAATTTCTACTGTAAGAATAATAAACTTCCTGAGGTGACGGGCTCGCCCGTTGTAGTTGACAACTCTAGTTGTAAGAATAATCAAATTTTTAATAGAGTCGAGTAACTCGGGAGGAGGTTACTTCTATGGATTCTGTTGTAATATTTTTGGAGAAATGTTTTGTGGCTAATACAGAGGGATGAACGTTTGTGGATGAGACTTTGTCTATCATGACCTTTGCGTTCAGCTGTAAGCGTGTCAAATAAAACCTATCTGCTAAACTCTGGCACCGATCAATCACCTGCAAAGATGGTTCTGCTGCTTTCACTCGGAGAGTGTTCGACTGTGAGCTCCTCATCGCTTTAAAATAATCTGCAACCCATAGTACTGAATAGAATTCAGTTTATTTTGAAGGACTGCGGTAACGGTAGAGCCCGGAGCATTGCGTAATCTATGTGCGATCTAACCCGAGCAATGTACATATAGGTACTATGGGATGAGAACCCCAGCAAACACCGCAGGCAGCCCTGCGCAGAAAAATAGGGTGTAATATATATTTTTTTATTTATTTAAAGAAGTGCGCATTATCTTAACTACACTACATTATAACATTATTAGAGGTTCCGTTGTAAATACATAGTAGCAAGAAAGAGCGTACCGCAGCCTAGTCCTTCTTCAGATCAACGCCGCCTAACTAGGCCTAAACCCGCACTAAGGCAAGCGTACCAAGTAAATAATAAGTCTATATACTTTCATGCATTGCCTATAAATACTTCCAAAAATATGTAGCCACCTATAATAAAGAGAGTCCAAATAAGTTTAATAGTTTATCTGTTCAGTCTTGAACTGTTTATGGTTTTCCTGCAAATTTTTGTCAGAAGTAGATATTTTTGTTGTATTACCTTGAGATTTTCACTTACTTTTTCGACATGTGCATGTGTCTGCATGTGTATTATGTCGTATGGCATATCTGAGCTAAATGATCTTAGATTTACACACAATTGTGGACACAAAC
>OX155963.1:842970-1085638 GCA_944548615.1 Micropterix aruncella
GGCGTATTCAGGTGGACGCGATATATACTGACTTCTCAAAGGCCTTTGATCGTGTCAATCATGTTGAGCTAATAGCTCGTCTGTCGTCTATGGGCATACATGGAGATCTGTTAAGGTGGATAGCATCCTACGTTTTCAAGCGAAGGCAGGCCGTTGTCGTTGGTGGATTTAGATCTAGTTTCTTTGGCATTGAGTCTGGTGTTCCACAGGGATCCCATTTAGGGCCTTTGCTTTTTAATGTTTATATTAACGACATCGGTACTTGCTTTAATCACTGCGACTATCTCCTTTACGCAGATGATTTGAAAATCTTCATGGGAGTGAAGAACCATGGCGACTGTCAACTGATCCAGGAAGATCTGAATCGTTTCACTCGTTTTTGTGAACAGCGTAAACTTTCTTTAAATGTAGCTAAGTGCCATAAAATCTCATTTTCGCGAAATGTCAATATTATTAACTTTAAATATACAATTGGCAATGATGAAATTCTGGAAGTAGATCGAGTGCGTGATCTAGGAGTCATCTTAGATCGCAAGCTTTTAATGGATAAGCACATTGATTCAGTCGTCAACAGGGCTTACAGCACCCTTGGTTTTATTATGAGAGTTTGTAGACCTCTTAAAAACACTCATTCTTTGACAACGGTTTATGTTGCATACGTACGCAGCCTGCTTGAATTTGCTTCTAATATATGGTCTCCACAGTATGCTACATACAAGCTGAGGATTGAGCGTATTCAAAAACGATTTATACGTCATCTAAATTACCGCTTATTTTCCAACGGCTTGTCGTACGCTGAAGGTCTGCAACGCTACGGTTTAGAGACATTAGAGGACCGGCGAGTAGTATCAGATATGTCGTTTCTACATAAAATTGTTCATACTGGGTTGGACAGTTCATACCTCCTGAGTAGGGTGAGCATACGAGCGCCTTCCCGCCTCGCACGTGCTCACTCAACTTTTTACGTACCAAGGTTCAACACTAACTATGGTTCCAATTCGTTATTGCCGCGCGTTATGCATGCATACAATGTATGCTTTAACGATATTGACATATTTAACCATCAGAATAGTCGATCCTTTGTTAACCCTTCAGGCCTCGGCCCCTCAGCCGATTGAGAAGTTGCTGTCCCAAAAATTTTTAGTAAAAATTTGTAAAAAAATTGAATTACGACACTGTCTCACCAAAACATTAATTACTGCCAAACCACTGTACCCATAGTTAAAATGAAACATATTAACATAATAAAACATAATAAAATCAAACAAATTAAATTAAAATAAAATTAAAACGGGGCCGTCACGCTGAATCGAGTTGTGGCCGATATCGGCCAATCGGGGCTTGAGGGGTTAAGGAGGTACGTGAAAAGCTGATTATCAGATCGGATTGAATTAGCATGCACAAGCACTCACATGCACATTGGCACTACAGATACACACACCCACACACACATATATACACGCACACACATATACAAATACACACATACACACACTCACACATACACGCTCTCCATCATACAAACACATACTAACATCCATACACTCGCACCTAGCGATTTTAACTGTTTCTTTTAAATTCTTTTTGGTTTTATTTATTTTGTATTGTTTAGCATATTTAATCCTTATATAGCAAATAATTTAAAACATCATTGGCTTTGTTACTGGTATATATATTATGCTTATACGTATTTTTTTATGCTGTATGTTTTTAAGAAAAATAAAATAAAAAAATAGTTAGTGTTGAACCTTGGTACTTGAAAAGTTGAGTGAGCGCGTTTTATTGCTGAAGCAGTGAAGATTTCGATAGGTGGTGCGCATATTATTTTAAATGATCGCTTAGGGATGAAAAAGCCATCTGCACGTTGGGTACCTAGAATGCTTACCAACGCGACGGGCAGAAAAAACTAGACTGAAGATTTCGCAACGCTCTTTGCATTTGTTATAACAGGATCGTGACTGCTTTTTGGCTCAATTCGAAACTATGGACAAAATACGGCTTCGCCATTACGATAATCGGCTATATGAAATCGGATAATTTGGACGGTAATTTTTTTATCAAAAAGCTTTAAAAGTGGATACCGTAAGAGTTAAATGAATGCCAGCTGCGAAATCGCGTATGCTTGTATTGCTTTACTGAACCAACCCCAACATGACGCGATACTGAATCGATTTATCACTTATGACGAAAAGAGGATTTTCTATGATAACTGTAAGCGTTCACAGTGGTTACAAATTTACAAATTACAAATTATTTATTGTGTTCAAATTATGAGTAGATACAATATACAAAAGTCTAAACCTAACTAGGCTGCCGCCTGTTCCAAGGTAGACAATTTATTTTAATTATCCTAAGACATCTATAATATTATATTTATTTAAATAAACAAAATCATACTTAAAGTAATAGAAATATCCAATTACTTAATTAAAAATTCGTAAGAAAATGTCATCAAAATTGTCAAAAAGCTATTATTTTATTTTAAAACATGATAAAAATTAATATATCAATATATTGAAATATGTAAATATAAAATATACAAAATAAATTCACAAAAATAAAATTATATTTAGAAATCATCCAATTTATATTACTTCATATAGGTACTAATATATTTTTATTATAAAGATTTAATTATCTAATAAGGTGTCCAATATCTGCATTTGTACAATTTAAGAGGTAGGCACTATATTTAAATGTATATGAAATTTTAACGTCTTTAATGTTTAGTGGTAGCCAATTATACAAGCGGGGGCAAGTTAAGAGAAACTGGATTGGCCAAAAGCGGATCTCCTGAGTGTTATTGCAAAATTTGTTTGTTTCGATCTTCTCGTCACACGAGATTGCTGGCTTTTTTGTGTTATCCTAACTCACTCTGAAATTTAGTGAGAGCTACTAAAACAAACATTTTTCTCACACTCAAAACTCTATACTTTGTGGTTGAATAGGAAAGATACAGCTAGACAATGTCCAAAACGCATGACCAAAGTACGCTTGACTAATATCAAAAAACATTTTTATATATTAGTTTTAAATTGTTCAATGCTTTGCCATCGTCAACGAAAAGACTTGAGATGGCAGCATATAAAATCTGCTTGAAAAATCAGTTAGTCAAACATGCCCTTTACAAACTGGACGACTTTTATGATATTGCGTCCACAATTGCTTGATTATAAATAACCATATTATGACTATACTTTCGAACTAAGTTTTAGATTTTATTGACATTGTTTTTAATTACGCATGTTTCAGAATTTTTCTTTTTATGGTATTGATTATTATTTTTTTGATTATTGATTATTTTGTAAATTTGACTATTTTCAAGTAATCACCTCTGATTACAATATTTTTTTTTCCTTTTAATTAATCAAAGCGGTTTTATCATCCGGTAAATTATGATTGTAAAATTTGACATGTTCCTCCGTGGAACATGTCAAATCCTTCCTTCCATTGTGAAATGCTTTTATGGAATGAATAAATGATGATGATGATGATGATGATAAGAAGCTCGTGGCGATGGACTGGTGATCCTGTGCTGGTTTTATTCATTATAGCTTCTTAGAATAGACTAGAATAAAATTACTTTATTGTGCTATAAAAACATGACTTAATGAACATTACACTGGTTTTATAGAAAGAGATAATTTATGTACAAATGGCGGACGTATTGCTATAGCGATATCTCAAAGTCAACCATTTGATAAAGTAATTTTTAATTGTCACCGAACACACACAGAAGCACTTAAGTTAAATATAAAATAAACTTATACAAATATATGTCAATAACTTATGCTAAGGATGCCCACGGAAGAATAAAGGAGAGGACAAGGTGAGGTATTTGGTTAGTGGCTGTGTAAAAATAAATGTTTCTGCGGTCTGCATCTATAGTAACTTGAATATGTAGGTACTATCAAATTTAGAAATAATGATGGCGAAGTTGTCGATTAAACAACCGAGCCTGGACACTTCCTCTTCGCCACTGTTTCTGCACGACAGAGCTCGAAAAGACATTTCACAACAAAAAGTTCCAAATGTTTGGTTTTACATTTCCTTTGTAGAATAGCAATTTCGTATAAATAGAAGTAATTATTAAAATTATATAATTATGCTAAAAGCATTAAATAACATGTTTTTATTATGTTTTCATCGTCATAACTTTCTTTTTCTCTTTCTTTTAGTTTTATGTCTATTTATCTCATTATATTTACCGGAATGTTATGTTCAATTTTAAAGCTGATTTTAATATTGTTATTGCGATTTATTCTTTTAAGGACTACATTTTAAGGTAATTTGGCTTTATGGGCATTTTACTACAACGTTTATATATTTTAATGCACTTTTAGAGCCCTGTCCACCCTAGAACCGTTTAGTACCTACCAGTTGGATGATAGAATCGAATAAACAAGAGGTTAAGACTGCGCCGACGGGGTTAAGACTGCGCCGACAATTCACGGGCGCCGAATAGGTATTTAACGCTACGCGTCAGTTGCCGGGACAAAATGCCGCGCCGAATATCGTTGCATAAACAAAAGTACCGTGTAAGTCAAAATTAAATATTTTTCAAGAGAAGCAAAAAACTAATTTATTTTTAACTATTTCGTCTCATATTATATTTATATTTAACTATATAATAGTAATTAAGATAAACTTTGTCGTAATTATTTGAATGCAGCTCTCTGATTGTGCAATTTCAACGCGGTTATGAATTTAGGGGTCCGTCCACAAATTACGTAATCACGTATTTGGGATTTTCAGGGGTTTGCCCATGTCAACAGAAGTAATCAGCGGCCGGACCCCCCCCCCCCCCCCGTCACCCCAAGGTTACTTAATCATCCGAATTTGCAATTCATCCGGTATTGCAATTCGATTCCTGTTATCTTTGTAGCCAAAATCAATGTTCCATAGAAATTATATCCTAAATAAATAAATATATAAAAGAGTAAAAGACCAGCGCGCCCCATACGGTATAATATTCAATGCGTCTGAACGTATCACCTGCACCTGAACGTAGCTGAACGGAACAACTAACCGCGTGCGTGTGAACCTAATCTCTTTATTTATTCAACAGATAACCAACTAATCACATCCTTTCAGTTCATTTATATTATTTATATATGAATTCATTAAGCTTCGACCTAATTTTTACCATTAGTTCCTTAACTATGAAATAGCCGTTCTACAAAGGAAATATAATATTTAAAAAATATGTATGTCAAATATATTTTTAATTAATAGAAATATTGACTAGTTTTGCCATATTAATGGGAGTTGGTTAATGCCTCTGCTGTAGAATTCTCGTAAGCAGGAATCAATAAATGCTTTTATAATTCCATTCTACCATGCGTGGTTTTAAACGCTGCTAGGCAAAGTACCCAATTAATTATTCTCAGGGCCTTATTATTTTAACCGCCTACCATGTAACATAAAAGACAATAGCAACCTCAGAACGTTCCAAAAACTTTTAAAGGATTTTTTTACAATAATACGTTTTACTCTAGGAATTTATAAATTTTACAAAATGACTTTTTTACAGCCCCTTTATTTTAATGAAATGCGTATACTGATTATTTCATTTGTTGATTGCTTTAGCTTGAATTAATTATTTTATTGATTGTTTTAGTTATATGGTATCTTATATTTAAATGTAATTACAATGTATTTAGGTTCTTCTTGGACAAAACATTATAAAAATTAGTTTAATTGATTATCTGATTATTGATGATTATTGCTTTTGTTTGATCATTTCTGATATTGATTATTTTAATTGTTGATAGTTTTAGTTTTACTGCTTGTTGATTGCGCCTTTTATAGCTTCTACTTTATGATTTTTCTTCTAAAACGAAATGTTGTATGCTCTCTGGGCAGTTTGTTACTTAAACATTGTATGTTTTTTTAATAATTCACGCAATAAAGAATTTGAACTTGAACTTTAAAGGCGTTTTCCACAACCTTTTTGGAGTTATTGTTTTTTCTAAGTAAGATAATTTCTGAATTCCGAAATCAGTGGAAATCAGTGAGCGCAAGGCCTGATGAGTGTGAGACGAAGGTGGCCGAAGAAGAGTCACCAATGGAAACTCCTGTAATTTCGTGAATATTTGCTGTGAAGTGTGTGGTCATCAGTTGTTATAATAGCGAGCGTCTCCAGCATTGTTCGCACTGCTTGATTTGTGTTTACTCTAAAACTAGACCACAAGAAGCTGTGAACATGGACACCGGACCATAAGCTTCTTTAGACTGATCTTGCGTTTCTGATACTGTCTAGCTATAACTTCTGAATTCAATAAGTTTGATAAATCCTCACGGTTATATATGTTTCGTTGCAAGTGTATACCGATTCAGAATCCCTTCATTTCGGTGTCGCGTCTGCGTCCAGTAATCTAAAAGTAGAAGCCTGCGGTATCGTGCAAAAGCAGTGGCGAAGGGAGATTACCCAGGCTCGGTGGTTTAATCTCGAGCTTCTGCATCATTGTTAGCAGTTCTTGAAAGTAAACATTTGTGCTAACTGTAGTTTTAAACCGCAAGAAGCTGTAATGGATAACACAGTAACTAGGCCACCACTATGTCACCATGAGCTGCTTCTGAGGTTTAGAACTCATGGAGCAATTTTCACCTGCGCCCGCCGCTGTTGCGGGCCCGCGGCCTCCGTAGTTCTTTTTTAAATAAAATTATCTAATAAAAAAACAGATGAATAGATGATGAATATAAAAAAATACATTTTTTTTTGCGAAGCAGGTAAGATTACATTTGTGTGGATTTTATCACCCCATTAGATTATATATCTGTTCTAAAGTGATAGTATTTAGGACGTAGTGACTTCACTTTTTTTTCGTTCATTCCAATCGCTCATTCATTCTTAAAAATTAAAAGATAAATATATAAATAAAAGACTAATATTTAATATATTCATTAAAATAATATTAAGAAATATAAATAAGAAATAAATAAATCTATAAACAAATAAATTGAGCAATAAATTAAGTGGATTAAAAGGTTCCTTATTATGCACATATAAAATTGTCTCTAATTATTTAGTATTATACCTACATTATTAATTTGTTTTATATAAAATCATAGAATTATTTTCATTGTTAAGTATCAAGTAACAAATATGGCCTACGACAGGATGTGAGTCACCATTTCTTCGCACTGGCTTCTACTTTTCGTCACGAGCCTCTTGATAATATATTTATTCAGAGTCAATCTGCTAATAATGCACTCTGTAGTTTAGCTTCCGCCAAGGAAGAGCAGAAGGAATCATGCAGACGCGGTGCCAGAAACGCCTAATGCCTCTGTCCAAATCTGGTATTCGGTCGTCGGTGGGCTTGTTTTTATTATTTCGCGTGTCATGTGAGTGATTTAGCGATAAATGAAGGCCCGTGCTCCTATGGCTATGCGTAATAATATTTCGCAAGTATAACTGTCTCACACCTAATACGTCAAATATCCTAAGTAGCTCGTCGGACGAATATAAATAGTTTTTTATTGACCCTTAACTACCTAGCACCTGCTATTATCACACTACCACCCAACATACGTCTGTGAGACCTCGGAACAAAATTATTCTCATTTGTAAAATTTTGTGAGGTAAGTTTTAGTTTTTAATTGAAAATCAGTTTAGGAACATATAAAATTATTTATTAGAATATGAAAGGCACAGGAAAAACAATATTTTTGTTTTAAATCTCAGTTAAGTAATCAACATTTCTTACTTTATACTTATAAACTAACACATTTGGAAACTGAGATCTATTATAATAATCACATTAAGTAAGTAATTCTTAGTTTTTTTTTAAATTATCAGTGATCGAAAAACATAAATAAAAATAAAAATTCTAAATAGAAAATTGCAAAACCTAAAGTTAGTTTTTCACTGTCGTTAAAAATTGTAAGTTTTCCTAAAAACGGGTCTCGATTGCAGTTGAGATAAAGGCATATCATCTTCAGATGAAAATTCTTGCTCATCAGGTAAAGTCGAAGATAAATCAATTACGAGAGGAGCATTTTCGTTATTTCCCACTTTATTTGTCTCTTGGCATTCTGAGTCTGACTCGCAATTTTCATCTAACGCGTAATCTATTCCTACATCGGCCTAGACATCGCTGCATTCATCTTTTGGTATATTTTCGTCGTCTGACAGCTTATGGTTGGCTCGGGATAGAACATTTTAATAAAAGGTTGTTTTTAGAAATGTATTTTTACTCCTAACTTATTTATACGTTAGCTCGCAATCCAAATTACGTAGCAAATTGCACATCTATAGATTCAGGCGTAAGCCTAGTTAGATGTGTGACAGGTCTTGGGTTGCATGGGTTTAAAGTTTAGATGAACTAATTTGTCGCTTTATTTTAATTTAAATATTATTCTTTTACCATAGTTTTATCATAGTCGAAGTATACGTTATGAAATTAATATGAAATAGTACCAACAAGTGGCAACCTAATTATTGATCTTTGATGATTTTGAAACTCATAGAAACTTTCTGAAAAAATATTTAAAAATATAATGCACTAATATTTTCCCATCTCGGCCGCATGCATTTATCTTGGCCACAAACTTAAACTGTGCAAAGACAATCAACGTGCAGAAGTTGTCAGATGCGTGGGATTGACTTGGGAGGCCTTAAAAACCTTTCGTACATTCTGAGAGACCCAGAGATGCCCATCAATCTAAAGCGGAAAGTTTACGAGACATGCGTGCTGCCAGTAGCAACATACGGCCTTGAAACAGTGCCTTTAATGCAGGTCAGTGCCAACCGCCTCAGAATATGCTAAAGGGCAATGGAGAGAGCATATTGAGATGTTAACTACAACGGGCGAGCCCGTCACCACAGGACATTTTAACGATTCGTCGTTCTATCGACCTGCAGTGAGCGTAGAAGACTTTGGACATAACAATCCGATATCTAGCTTCGCCACAACCCGTTAGAGACCAACGCCTTACCGCGAGTAGCCAGGTATGTCACCTGGCGGGCGGCACTCGCGCCCTAACTACCAATTGTGACCAGATTTCTCCGGTCTCTCGATTGGTTCCGAGTTCGAGGTCGCTTGCGCGGTCCTCTCCCTTACGAAGCGGTGAAACGGTGTATACCGAATCTATCGCGGACAAAGGCGTCCTTTGCCCGGCTCTGAACCGGGATCAAATGGCCAATGGTCATTTCAAGAGCAGTCGCCGTAAGGTACGCAACCACCCCCGCTCTATAGGAAACAATACAGTTTCCAGACTCCCCCGACTGTTAGTCGGAGTGCACAATCGATTGGCTTGCGCCGCACGGTGCGCAGATCAATGGAGAGAGCAATGCTAAACACCAGTCTCCGCGAAAGAGTGCGCAATAAAGAGATACGAAGGCGCAAGGGGGTGATGGACGTCATGAAACGTATCGCCAGACTGAAATGGGGCTGGGGAGGTCACGTCGCAATGCAGGATGACGCGAGGTGGCCGAAGAGGTTTGTCTACAGGCGACTGAGAACCAAAAAGCGAGGCGTAGTGAGACCACAACTACGATGGCTTGACGACATCAGAAAAGCAGCAGGGACCAATTGGCTGAGGGCAGCAGCTGACAGACAGACATGGAAGAAGAAGGAAGAGGCCTACGTCCAGGAGTGGACCAAACGAGAATGAGGAAGAAAAAGAAGAATATTGTCTCTTAAAACGTTCAGCATATGCACTCAATGGTTTTTGGGTTGCATAAAATGTTTTTGATTTTATGTTGTTTTAGGACTCTTGCTACACATTACTCTAAGCATGTTTCTCTTCTGATAATGGTCTTCAGGTGTGGTTCCTTTCTATTAAACTGACGGTGGGTAGTAGCTACGATTCATCAATCTCGCGCGGATGCGGATGCCGTGAAGTGTGAATAATATCGCGTGCAAATGCAATTCGTACCCGACACAGCTATTTTCGCGGTTTCTTTTGTGGAAATTGATTTTGCGATCATTTGCGTGTTTAACCGTTAACTTGTCTAGCGAGACTGTCACCACCAAATCATCCATCATTCCAAACGATTGCTTACCAGCCAGGTTCGTTTTTGGGAATATTTACTATTTAGAGATCAGTCAGGGTCACCGACGGCGTATCTCTCAACTTTTAATATTCTACTGCAGGCTTTAGATATATTTCGTTATTTTAGGAAACATTAATATCAGCTGCATTCCCATATGTACATAGGGGAAATACGTCCATATGATTTTTAAATAGGATAGAAAACGAATTTACCGCGTGAAATTTGTAGGACCCGACGTTTCGGTGACGTTGCAGCCGCCGTTGTCTAGGGTAGACTGAAGAGCTGTCAGTCCGTTGTTTTGCGGGTAGGCCGCAAACCGCTGCCGCCACTGCGTAGGTTATAACGGTGGTGCGGGGCCGGGCTCGGAGCGCGGGAATTTTGAAAATCCGTCTTGCACACAACACTCACTGTATCCTGTTTTACGTCTTTGCGTTCGGCGTTCGGCGGCGGAAACATTTTAAGAAGAGGGTTCCACATAGAAGAGAGTTTGTAGCCGTCGTCTCTATTGAAGTTCGGAGTTCTTCTTATTTCCCGCGCTCCGAGCCCGGCCCCCCACCACCTTTATAACCTACGCAGTGGCGGGAGCGGTTTGCGGCCTACCCGCAAAACAACGGACTGACAGGTCTTCAGTCTACCCTAGACAACGGCGGCTGCAACGTCACCGAAACGTCGGGTCCTACAAATTTCACGTGGTAAATTCGTTTTCTATCCTATTTATAATGTCAAACAACCGCGATAGTCTTCGATTTTATATTTATACGTCCATATGACATTGTTTTTTTCTAGACACTGGTTCTAAACCTTATTTACCCCCTTTGAGGCTATAAAAAAATCTATAACCTATTTTTTTAACCTGACATCTGTTGAAAGTATTTTAAAACAGCTATTTCAAATAATAAATTTTAAACGTGCCATATGATATGGATAGGATAGATAGCATATGGCTCTTACCCTATTTGTGACTTAAAAGTAGAATATTTCAATGAGAGCAATTACAACGAATACCTAACCATATTTAGAACTATTTTTATTGACATTAAAAGGAAGCTTTGAATTTAAAACTTATTTAACCCTTCGAGTAGCGGCATAATTTCATGGCAGACCGCGGCAATTTATTGTAATTTCTTGCAATATCGCCGCGCTCGACAAAAAGTACTATAACTATGAAACTACTATAGAAATCATTAAAAGAATAACTTTTAATGATGTCATTGAAATTTCGTATATAGAATATTGAAATCTCATTTTGTAAAACGATTAGATAATTATGAATAAATATGAGAAATTGAAAAAGTGAAAAAAACTCGGCATTTCTAACGTGTACTTGTCTTACGAAAAAAAACGGAACACTATTTAAAAATTGTAAATACTATCATGATCTTTATTAGATTATCTATCATATGTAAAATTTCGTTTTGATTATTTACATACAAAAATATTTAGATATTAGCTCATAAAAGTAATAAAATTTTTGATACTTCTCGAAAAATAAAAAAAGGATGATGTTTGACAATGGAATTTTACCAGAAATATCCGCGAAATGTCGCGCGAAATTATTCTAGCGGCCGTCTATGTATTTATGGTAATAATGAGATAATTGGTATGGATTTTAGGATGCGTTCGAATTAGATTTTAGGTTTTTTGATTTTTGAATGCGTTCTAGTACTAAAAACTGGACATAGTAAGTGAAGTGTTAAATAATTAAACTAAAGCTAAATCTTACAATAAAATACCTAAAGTACAAATATAATAATCATTCAAATCGGTACAATATTTGCAAAGTTATAGCCCACGAATTCGGTTAGATTATAGAAAGGGTGGCCTATCAGCATCTCCTTATTGATATTTTTTAATTGTATGTCCTCCAGCTGTTTATCCACAGGTGACTTGCTAGTCGCCGCTACCAATAGGAGCACATAAAGTAGCAGGATGTCATACAATGTTGAAGCATGTCGGCGTAGCGGCTATACAAGATAGCGAGTGTTGTGAGCACGGTGGATTTCAAAATTCACGCACGCCGACCCCGCAGCCCCACCACCATTAAAATCTGCGCAGTAACAGCAGCAGTTTGCCGCCTACCCGCAGAACCACATGAGCGGTTGCGAAATCGCCGAAAAGTTATATGCTACTAACGTCATGCGGTAAATCCGTTTTATCTTGTTTGTAATGTCAGACAAGCGCGATAGCCTTCGATTTCATATATGTTTAAAGCAGTTGCTTTATTTATTCGTTCTGGATCGGTAGCAAAGAACATTTATGAAAACGGCCGAAGATTGGATTTGTGAGTGATTATTTAGAGGAGTGGGTTGATGAGATTAGATGAGAGATGCGGTTCTCCCCGGGTGACCCATCAATTGGGGCGACTGCCGTAGCTGCCTTGTGACGTCACGAACTGAGATCGCCTAGGGTGACCATCAATGCGGGATGCATCTGGGATAAAAACGACAATTGGTTGTTTATTATACCTAATATAACACGATTAGTTAACCGAAACCAAAAACTGAAAAACATTACATAAAATCATTCTAAATTTCCAAGAAATCCAGAAATTTCGCAAAGGAAGGCAAAATTTGTAATCAAGGAAGGCAAAATCCGAATTAATTGATAGTACATAATCGTTAAAAAACTTGGAGAAGTATTCAACCATTTAGATATTTAAAATAAATCGAGATTTTTTAAAATTGATTAGTTTCAAATGTAACATTTTTTTTTACATTCTGGCGCTTTTTTACAACCTTTGTGGGACTGGTGGTCTACTCTGGTCAACGGCAGTAGTCACATAGTCGGATCATCAGACACGTTTTTTAATATTGTATAATAACTGTATTTTGCTACAAACTGCGGAAGCAATGACTATCCCATGCGATCTTGCAATTACTTACACATAATGAACCACTCGCTGTCGAGGTCCGGGAAACTTGCCTATATTGCCGTACTAAAAATTTACAACAAGCTACGCGAATTTATTAAAGAAACTCTAACTACCAATGTGTTTAGAAGCAGGTGGTAAACTTTTCTGGTAAAAAGGCATTTTTTATAACATAGAAAAATTTTTCAATAGCAAATTATTAATTAGTTGGTTTTCAGAGACGATCTGTTTTGTAAATTGCATTTACTTTATCATTGTATTGGTCGCTGTATTCGATGTAAGGAATATTTTTTTTTTGTAAACTTGACGTATATTGTATAATATGGATAAATACTATAACTATGACCATCACTACTGACTCCTCAACAGGAACAAACATGGCAGAAATTATATGTATATGTATTATTAACATTCCGTAAGAGTTCTTTCGTCCTTGGACATTGCGAATAATGTAGATAAAAATGCAAAGGTAACTAGAAAAGATTGCATTCTTGAAAATAAATCTAGAATTTTTGAAAAGTAGAAGGTTTTTTTTTGTAGTGGTTAATCATTTCAGAAACTTGAAGACGTATTAAGCAATTAAGATATTAAAAATAAACTCGACTTATATATTTATTTTTGGAGTTTTAATTGTAACATTTAAAGTTTTTTTTTAATAGGGCTTTATTATACGTTGCGTCTAATGACACTCAAAGTCCCTAGATTTTATTTAACATTTCGTAAAAAAAAGGATTATGAGTAACTGGGACATATTTTTTTTCCTATTTTATACCATTATTTTGCTAAGAAGAATACTAATATTATAATGATTAATAAACAAAGGTCGTAAATTACAGTGTTCCTAATGTTATCGTTATTATTACAGATATAATAATAAGTGAAATAATAAGTGAAATGCAGTGTTAGATGGGCGTTATTTCCCTCCTATATCTTAAAATGTGCGCAAAAAGTGTGTGTAAAATGAAAAAAAATGCGCCATGCATTTAGCTTTTGTTTATAAATTTCTTCAAGAAATTTCTTGCTATTATTAGATTTTTGTTTTCCAATAATATATTTATTACTTCCTCTTTTGATTAGCTAATAAATACCATGTTCCTATTTACATGATCACTGGTGCAAAGTATACCAGACAGTAGCGTCCCTTAGAACAAAATTGAAATCAAAGCGAATACGTCACGAGTAGTAGTAAGGGCGTTCGTCGGGATGTACCCCTCTGCCCACATTCCTCGCATCTTCTTCCAGAAATGCCCTGTAGCTCGAGAGTAAAGCTACTGGTTGATATACTGTGACCGGTGTAGCCTAAAATTCTTCAAAACAAGAAACACCACTTACCTATATTTCTTTCCGAACCCCTTTTTAAAAATTTCGGTCGCCCTACTCGGGTGCTTGATCGGGCATGTCATCTGGCAGACGAACAACCCGTGGCAATGCATAATATCCGAATATGTATTCTGACGTATCCCTTTCTTTGTGTAATAACCGACGCATCATAAATTAATGACCGTCATTAATAGCCATCTAATTAATTTCCTTTTAAATGACAGCCAAGGGCCCGCTCTTTAGCCAAACAAATAATATAACATATTGAATTAACCCTTGGAGTAAATGGGTATTTTCATGGATTTTCTCTTTTGCAGGATTTTCGGCGACATCGACCTTAAAGTACTATAACTACGAAACTACTACACCAATCATAAAAAGAACAACTGCACAATGATTGCATTGAAATTTCGAATATAGAATATTGAAATATCATTTTGTAAAACAATTAGATAATTATGAATAAATATGAGAACGTCAAAGAAGTGAAAAAAACGCGCGACCAGATTTGGTCGACTCGTACTCAACGGATAATTGTTTCGCGACCAGATTTGGTTGACTTATACTCAACGGGTTAAATGTTGGTTTAACATACCATAAACAATGACTCTAAAAACTTGAAAATACATGTTGTTTAGGAGAATAACATTTTAGAACTATGCAAATTAGTACCTATGCACGAATTATGCAAATGACCACTCACTGTATGTGTGCCTGTAACAAGTGGAAGTGTGTGTCTTGTTATTGCATTCGATCGACAACATTGAACTGCAATTATGTTAATTTAATCCCAACGGAAAATTGTGAGCCGGCCAGGAATCGAAAATGGAATCTTACAATGTAAAATTAGGTGACCTAATCACTTTGCCACCGAGCTCTGTACTTACAAAAATTGAGTGTATTATTTGTCATGAGGCCAACATGTTCATGAGACATATTGAATTAATTATGTAGAGAATGCAAATTATAAAGAAATATGGAATGAACACAAATATCATCATGATCACCATTCACTCTACAGCTCATTGTGAGTATTGGCTTCGTGAAGAATGTTCTTCCATTCCACTTTATCATGAGCTTGGTTTTTTTTTGTTGTTTACTTCAAAAGCATTTATGACTTTAGCTACATATTCAAGCCTTCGCAGTTTCGGTCGTCTAACTTACCATTTTCACAAAGAATGCTTTTTTAAGACTGGCTATTTTCCAGAATCAAAGTTAATTATTTTATTCAATGTAAATTCATTGCGTACATATGCTAAACGTCGAAAGGCAATAATTATTCCGGGTGCACAATGTTAAATAACGGCTCTCCGGGGCAAAGCTAATGAAGGGAATGTACAAGTGTTGTCATTTAATCGGTAAAACATGTAGTTTAAAGCAATCGCGTATGACTGTGCTGATGTCATCCAAGATGACTGTCATTAAAAATACTTTTCCACCAAAGTAAGAAAATTAAAAGTCTGTTAGGTAACGACCGAGATAAGGCAGTTTAAGTATATTGCAATGGCGGCCATCTTGGTTAGAGTCACCAGTGCCATACGCCACACCTGTTAGAGTGTCACTATAGAAATTATAATAATACATATTTTTACCGATTAAATGGCGTCACTTGTAACTTCCCTTCATTAACTTTGCCATGGGAAACACAATGCTTCCAGACTAAAGGTACATTTTTTTTTCCGACGGATTCTAAGAGTTTCTGCATTGGAAAGAACCGCCAAAGAAAACTAGTTACCGCTTTATTTCGTACTTTCATTGTCATGATGCAATTTGAATTTATACAATTAAACGATATCAATTATTTTAGTATATATTTTTACGTACGTCTTAACTCTTCTGTCTTTTGTACCTCGAAACTGTATACCAGTCCATGACGTGTATGTACATAAGCACATGAAACAGAAAGAAAAGAGAAGCTCGAAAAACGAGTACGAACTATTTATTTTATTTATTTAAGAATTAGTTACTATAAAACATTGATTTGCTTACAAAAATAACAGGAACCGAATGGCAATACCTTAACCTTTTGCTTATTTGTTTCTATCACCCAGCTGGGACTAGCCCGTTCTAGGGTGGACAGGACTCTAATATTACAATCAAGTTTGCTTGATTGCTTACAGATGTACAAGTTTTAGTAAAAAGTTAATAACACTAAATTGCCCTACAATTTGGTACCTATTCAAAAAAAAAGAAGAAAACATTATAATAATAAAAAATATTAAAAGGTAATATAATAAATAAAATGCAATTCCATTATATAATCGGCAATAATATAAAATTCGATTAAATAATATAAATAAAATTATATGTGAGAAAAGAAAGAAACAGTCATTAATATTTAATATAATGTTAAGTAATAAAGGATTTAATATGAAAATATCTAGTCAAAAAAAAGTACAATTCATTCTCAAAATATTATATAACAACAAAGTCAAATAATTATTGGTAGTTAGTTCAATGTTAAAATATATTCAGTATACATGTTTGAAAATATGTTTAAATTTGTGCACCTAAGTTTTATTAAACTATTATTTCTAACATTTGATGTATGGTTAGTCTGTCATGATTCGATAACCATTTCTTTAATTTATTTTTGAATTCCCTCAATGTCAAATTCATTTTTATTTCCATATTGATCAGATTGTAAAATCTCGGCGCAATGAAAGAGTAATGTCTTTGTCCAAATGATGTTTTCATTCTGGGTATTATAAGTCTATTGGTCTTATCTTATCTGGGTTGTATAACTTGTCTCGTTGGTCTTCGGTTCTGAATTATTCCTAGGTTTGAGTTATTGTCCAAAAATAGCCTTAAGAGGGAAGTTTTTAGAAAAAGTTGCCTACAATCGAGGACATTAGCTTCTTTATAAAGTTCATTAGTGGGATGGCGATATGGTATACGTAAAATAATTTTTTATATAAATTTCTGCGCAACTTGCAATGGCTCTAGCAGGGTTTTACCACATCCACCCCATCCAATTATGCCGTAAGTAATAAGCGATTCACATAAAGCATAATAAACAGTTTATTGTTTCGGAATCCAGAATATTCCTCAGTTCTTTGAAAACATATCCAAGGATTCGCACCTTCGTAGCCACGTTATGTATATGAGAGTCCCAACGGAGAAAGCAATCTACTCCTATAT
Organism: Micropterix aruncella; assembly: GCA_944548615.1. Taxonomy (NCBI): domain Eukaryota; kingdom Metazoa; phylum Arthropoda; class Insecta; order Lepidoptera; family Micropterigidae; genus Micropterix; species Micropterix aruncella. Next base: position 860,301 of record OX155963.1, read on the forward strand.
TTCGACGAGGAAAATATATCCTATATTTAGCAACTATAAAGCGACTATATCCTATATTTCGACGTAGGAAAATCTTTCCGCCTGGTGCCCTCACTATACAGCTCGGAAGGCTATCTCTCGACACATGCAAAATAGATAGCGGTAATATAAGCAGGAAATAAAATTGTCAGACGGTTTCTGCATTTGAAGCTATTGACCACTTACAGCCGTATTCAGAGTCGACACTCAAGGGGTCCCTCAACTCAAGTGTGCCCTAACTTGTCAGATTACTATTCAGAAACCATACTTAAGTAAGCACTCAAGTAGGCTACTCGAGTGTGCCCTTAAGGGAGGCATCTTCCATACATTTTTGTATTCAGAGACAATACTTGAGTGTCGAGGAAGCTAAAATGGCCGACATTTCATAAGTTTTGAACTGTCAAATTCAAGTGTGGTCTCGAGCTCACTTTGGCGAGTGCGCTTTGAGTATTCCACTAATTAATGCGTGTTTTTTGTGAATTAAATCCATTATTTCTATAATTCTATGGTTTATAATGATTTGACCGATTTTATAAGCTGTATTTACCGCGTCGCACGCGTCGTTACGTAAGGGATTTCAACAATCTCTTTGACTTCTACTTTCCTGGAGAGTTTAAAAAACATTTCCGCCTCGCCATTCAAATGTTTTCTGATTCTGTTGGGTTTTAACGAAAACCGCGGATTTCCGTTTCCACCTGATGCAGTTAGTGCTGGCACTGAAATTCTTTACCACCGGCAATTAGCCATTCAATGCCAACCATAGCTATTATTTCTACCTATATTTTTTGCTAATTCCTAGGTAAAGACATTCTGCATCGAAATTCGGGGCGAACTAGCAAAAGGCAAAACGAAAAAGACGAAAGAGCGCATCGAGGAAATCGATCAAGAAACCGACAAGAAAAATACTCCTACGTCGAGCAAACGTCAGTGACAACAGCTGATGCACCGACGGGTTTTTTCAACAATAGAGCACAATCATTTTGTTCAAAGACAACGAAAACTCTATAGACCGTGTAATAGGAATGTATTAGTTTCGAATTAGAAATGAATCCAATTGCTTGAGGGTCCCTTAAGTGCATACTCACTGAAGGGAGCCCTTAAGTAACGACTATGAATAGCAAATTTGAGGGTGGTACTTGAGTGTCACTCGAGTGAGTGTTCCCTTAAGGTGTACTTAAGTATCGACTGTGAATACGGCTGTTAGGCTTGGCTCGAATAGTAGAGCCTGCCTTGGTGTACTATTCTAGCTTAAATTAGCAAGCTTTTGTTTTATTTATGCAAATAATAATAGTTATACACTTCATTGATAGCCGTTTTTGCAAAGTATCTTTTATTTTATCTGACTGGTATTTCTTTGATAATTATTTGTAGCGTTAGTTTTAGGCTATTGATTTATTTGATTTGTTTCATTAATATTTTTATTATTTGTGTTTATTCGTTTATTATTATGATATATTACTTAATAGAGTCGAGCACATCAGAGACCTAGGAGTTATCTTCGATGAAAAGTATTCATTTCATCACCACTTCAATGGGATTGTCGAAAAAGCAAGTAAACTTCTTGGTTTTGTATTCAGAACAATGAAGCCATTTCGACATCCGAAATCTCTAATATCCGTCTATTCATCATTGATTAGATTGGTTCTGGAGTATGGATCAGTGATCTGGAATCCGCTTTACAGTGTTCACAGCAAAAGAATTGAACGAGTCCAAAAAATTTTCACACGTATGCTGTCGAACAAATGTGGCCTCAGAAATACTCTGAAAGGTTATGTTGAGCGGCTTTCTCACTTCAACCTAATAGACTTAAAAACACGTAGGATTATAACTGATATAACGTGTCACCATAGGCTTTTGCACAATCGACTAGACAGCCCAGCTAGTCTAGAAAAAGTTCAATTTCGTGAGCCACTCAAACATTTTCGGTTATCGCTTGCAATAACAACATCGGGTCGAAGAGACCTCTTACCAGAATGTGTCGCGTTTTTGATAAATCGTGTAAAGGATTAAATATATTTTATGATTCCATTAATTTAATAAAATACTCTATCATACCTAGCCTATCTCCTACTTCTTAAGATTTCACTAACTGCCATCCTAATGTACTGTATTATATGAATACTATATTAACATACTACTGTATTATATCATATTATGTATAATAAATATTATTATCCAATTACTCATACTTCTATTTTGCTCAATCCAAATAACCTTATTAACAACTTATTTAATTATTACTTTTCTTACCCTTATATTATTATTAGCTTTATTATTTTTTTTTCTACTATCAACGTGTTCATGTTATTTCTGTTAATTTGTAATGCAAGCATTGCAAACTGTTCATAGGATAGTTAATTTGTTTGGTTTGTATATTTTTCTAAAATACTAGTATTATATATTTACTATCTGTAAGTTTGCTATAAAATAAACATAATTAAAAAAAAAAAAACAAATATATTTGAAATTTTGGATTATTAAAAGACTATTGACTATTATGTGTACTTTCAATCCTTCACAATTACCTATTGTTATCACTGTTAATTATTGTGAACATACAATATTTAGGATTATTTTTGTGGAGCAGTAAAACTCAACACAACACTCAATGTCATATTGTCGTCATGTCGCATCCTTGTAACGGATCTGTGTGGTCCATTCCACTGCCCTCTCAAGGATTTGCAGGGATTAAACTTACTCGGCATTGAAAACGAAAGGATTAACACTTCGAGGATCGCGTCAAGTGTTTATTGTCACAGGGCGAGATAATTATCTCCTACAAAAAGTGCACCCGACGGGTGGTTAACGTGTTTGTGTACATTTCTGGACAAAGTTGCTTAAATTTGTTGACCGCTCAATACAAGCTAATCTCCTGGAAATATGCATTGTTGCTTGTGATGAACATGTCACCCGATTTGAGGGTTTTGTGTAGATTTTAATAAACATTTTGACGTCCATATTTTCCATTGTCCATTGCGACAGTGTTTTCTTTCTTTAGTTTTTTTCAACATTGTTGTATATTCTTCTTCTTCTTCTGCCGATGCCACGTTTTATACCAACGTCGGCTATCATATTGGCTATGACAACTATAATAGACGCCACTCCAAACGAGGATGTGGTAGATATCTGCAACCATTCCCGTAGATTACAGAGCAAAAATCTTCTTCTTCATCTTAGACCTAGGATAACCTTAGGATATAAGATACTGTTTTTAAATTTTATTTACTATGGAGATTTGACCATCTATCACTGAACTTCATTTATTATGGACACATTGTCATATCCTTTTTTTTCTGCAAAATAAAATAAATTATATTGTAGTATATAAATACAACATATTATAAAACATAATATTAATATACACTTAACATACACATACTCAAATACTTCAGCACTTTAACACTTAATGACACACCCTCACACACACACACACACAACACATACACATACACACACATACCCACACACCGTCTTACCATCTCCTTGACTCTCCCAGCAAACATCCACATACGCACAGAATTCTCAATTTAAATATACTATGTTTTGTTTTAATAATGAGCCACAACATTACAAAAATTTACTTGTAATAAAATAAATATAAATTTGTAATTTACAGGAAATCCATAAACGGTTTTACATTTTAGAATATGTAAAATTATGTAATTCTGTATAATCTGCCACATTGTGTGTTATTAAATAATAAATAAAATAAATTATTCAATTCAATTCAATTCAATTCAATTCAATTCTTTATTAGAAATCACACAGTATTACAGTATAATATTTTTTTAAATGTATGCAGATTTACAACAAATAAAACCGGTTACGGATTTCATTAAAATTACATATATTACGTTTTTTTTAAAAACTACTTTATAAAACTAATGTACCTTCAATTTTAGAACTATATAGGTAAGAGTCTAGTATGCAGGGTGTGTGTGTATGTGTTTGTGGAAGTGTGTTGAGCGTGTAAGTGTGGAGTGTGATCATGTATGATATTAGTAGTGGCATATATAAAATATAATAATAATAATAATAATCAATAAAAATAGCTAACAACGAATAGTCAGCTTATTATATCGGTTAGGGTTTGATTTACGGAGTATTTGTAAGTGATTATGGAATTATTAAACATATCAATACCATTTAAATGGGTATTATAAAGCTCACAGCAGCGTGTGAGTACTCCATTTCTTGATGCATTAGTTTTAAAACGCGGCAATCGAAACAGGTCAAATTGGCGTGTGGTCCTCATTGGGGCGTTAATATTGATCTCTCCCACCAGGTCAGAGCAATCGAATATACCATTCATTATTTTATAGAGGTTCATTAGATTATTCTTACCATTCATTAGATTATCCTCCTTATTAAATAAAACAAAATAAAAAAAAAAGTAAGAAAAACATCTGTACTAAAATAGTACTAAAAACGAGTAAAAAATAAAACGAGTTGTAAAGCCAGGGTTGCATAAAATTGATTTTATGCAACCCTGGCTTGCTCTGCACCTCATCAGAAATATTTTAGTCGACCTTTGATGCCAGTTGAGTTTAGTAATGATACGTACCTATCTAAGTCTTTGTAATCTATTCCCATTTATTGGAATATTTCTACCATCATATTGTGTCTGGCTCAATCAAAAGCTACCTCACAATCGATGAAAAACATTTAAACTGTATGACCAAAATCTCTACATCCCGGAATAGAACCTGGATGATAAATAGCCCTTCTCTAGTACCTAGATTAATAGACTGTGGTTTAGTGGAGTTGATAAAATCCAAATAATCTATTCTATATTTGTTTCGCAAACAATGGTTAAATATCTGTTCGATTCTTCGCCTTAATTTTAATGCTAAGATTGTAAACTTTTATTTAATTTTTATATAAAAAATAATTTAAAAATCATTCCTTTTCTATATTTCAATTGCATTTCAAATATGTAGGTAGTTTGCGTAATTTTCTCAAAGAATATATCTCAGTAAGATTAAGTTAATTCATACGTTCGAGGGACTATCATCATTAAATCATATTCGTGTGTGCTGCAATTAAAAATTTCACGATCCGTCACTTCTCGGTAGTTTCCGTGTCGTGAAAAGGCATTCATTATTTTGAAGCCCAGTCTTTGTGTACCCCTTCCATCGCCTTTGTAACACAAATCAAACAATTCCATCAGTGTGCCGTGTGAATTATTGTGTGAACTTCGGTTAGAAGTAGTGCTTATTCGAATCATTTAATGGTGGTGTGTTTTCTAATTTCTAAGTTGTAATTGACTTATAAACACTTTTTCATTGCCTCACAGCAAAATACACCTTTAGAAAGTAGTTTATGTAGAAGAAAATTTATGACCAGGATAATACTACTTCAGGATAAACTAATACGAAACTGGTATTTCAATACTCGTCTTAAAGCCGTTTTCAGAAGAAAACATATTTTTATAATCGTTTTCACATATTATATTATATTACAAGTATGTTAATACCATAAACGTATTTATTACTTATTAACTCGTTTTTATTTTTAGGTATGTATAATATTAATACGTATGTTTTAGGTGATATTAATATTTAAATACGAATAGACAAAAATGTCGCAATTAAATCTTGTATTATTCATATAGATTTTGTATATTGACTTGTATCCTTGGGTTATTGTTATTTTATTGTTATGTTAATTAAGATGACTATAATGTCAAAATTTACATTAAGTACTATAGTTATTTACTCTGACCCGCCTAGACACGGGACACTACAGTCCTAGATAGGCACTGAACATTTACCACTTTGGGTGAGGAATTTTTTCGAGTTAATTTATAGCATCGATAACAATTTGGCCAAATATACAAAACTATTTAAATAAAGTATTTCAAATAATAATAATAAATATACGGTTACATAAACTTTTTAATGCGCCGCCGATCTTGTATTGGATATAATAATCGCATTGTTCAGGTGCGATTTGGTTTTTTTCTTCCTATAATTTATTTATATTATTTCAAACCTTGTAGACCACTAAGTTATTAGTAATATTGAGAAACGACTTAGAATAAAGTTAACGTAATTATTCACAGGAATCTAAGAAAATTTGTTGGTTTCTAAGACACTTTGATCCTAAGACCACTATCTATGTATACCGTGCTTTGACGATTTCTTATTTCGGCGCAACAGCTCGATATTTACCAAACGCTAATCCGCTGGACTTTTCCATTTGGAGCATTTTGGAGTCTAGGGTGAGCACTATTAAGTTAAGGCACGGAATGGCACGGAATTCCAGAGTCGGGCAACTTGGGTTGTCGACTACAAAGGGCGAGCCCGTCACCTCAGGAAGTTTTAACGATTAGTCGTTCTATCTCTCTGGAGTAAACGTGGAAGACTTTTGACAAAAACAGTCCACCATCGAGCTACGTTACAAGCCCGTAAGAGGCCAACGCCTTAACCGCGAGATATCCAGGGATGTTACCTGGCGGGCCGACACTCGCGTCCTTACTTCCAATTATGACCATATTACTCCGGTCTCTTGATTGGCTACGAGTTCGAGGTCGCTTGCGAGGTCCTCTCCCTTACGAAGCGGTGAAACGGTGTATACCGAATCTATCGCGGACCCCAGCGTCGTGTGCCCGGCTGTTCACCCAGGATCGGATGACCGATGGTCGTTTCAAGAGCAGTCGCCGTATGGTCCGCAACCACCCCCGTTCTATAGGAAACAGTACTGCTTCCAGACTCCCCCGACTGTTAGTCAGAGTGGGGTGCGAACCTGGGGTGCCCCCGCATGGGGTGCGAACCTGGGTAGGACACTGGGTCAACCAGTCTCCCCTGGGAATCAAACCTCTGGCGCTCCTGGACGGTCTGCGCACCGAGCGGCGCAAGCCAATCGACTGTGCTCTCCGACTAACAGTCGGGGGAGTCTGGGAACTGTATTGTTTCCTATAGAGCGGGGGTGGTTGCCTACCTTACGGCGACTGCTCTTGAAATGACCATTGGCCATCCGATCCCGGTTCAGAGTCGGGCAAAGGACGCCTTGGTCCGCGATAGATTCGGCGTACACCGTTTCACCGCTTCGTAAGGGAGAGGACCGCGCAAGCGACCTCGAACTCGGAACCAATCGAGAGACCGGAGAAATCTGGTCACAATTGGAAGCAAGGGCGCGAGTGTCGGCCCGCCAGGTAACATTACTGGCTATCTCGCGGTAAAGGCGTTGGTTTCTTGCGGGTTGTGACGTAGCTGGACGTTGGATTGTACTGTCCAAAGTTTTCTACGTTCACTGCAGGGCGACAGATCGAAAAATCGTTAAAACGTCTTGTGGTGACGGGCTCGCCCGTTGTAGTTGACACCGCAAGTTGTTAGTCAGAGTGCACAGTCGATTGGCTTACGCCGCACGGTGCGCATACCGTCCAGGAGCGTCAGAAGTTTGATTCCCAGGGGAAACTGACCAAGGCAGAGTCCTACCCAGGCTCGCACTTCATGCGTGGAGGCCGTCGGATGGGTGTTGACCCGTGAGTGTGACCAACCCTGAACAGAATGGGTCTTCGTGGCCAACCCAGCAAGGGCCTATTAACTCCAGAGTCGGGCAGCCTGCACTGCGAAAGACCTCGACATGAAAGTTGATGAATGCTGAGGTATGCCAGTAATAGATTTTCCTGATAGCGCAATAGAAGGCCATGGGATGAAAGGAGAGAAGAGATTATCCAAATAAGTAGGCCTGTTTGACTGTAGTACATGGAAGAGTAGGGCGAGTAGGTGAAAATTCAACTTTGTAGAGTCGCTGAAAAACGCCTTCAAAGCTTTCATTAGTTTCCCTCCATTAGAGATTTACAGCAGAGAAATTAAGCAGCTTCCATTAAAATGACGAATCTACATAGATAATAGGGATCAACATTTCTATTAATTAAATATATATTTTTTAACAAAATTTTCGGCCTTAAATCTCCTTTATTATTAGAACAGCAACTGCACACCTAAAGACTCAATATTATTATTTTATTTCGAGATACCATATTGAACATGAAATAATATTTATCAATTTTTGGGACTGTGGGCCCGATTGCGTTTCTTTGTGAACTAAAACTAAAATTAGTCCAAGCGAACGAGACAGAGCAATACGTTAGAGCGGAATATGAAACAAACGATCGTAGATAAATACTTTTATCTGCATTTAAAGAAACAGTAAAAATCTGCATTTCACCAGATGTAGGCACAATTTAGCATTACCCCGTCCATCTCTGGAATTATTCAAAAGGGATCCAAATTACGTTGGAATGGCGTGTTACAATAAACTGCCTGAGAATATTAAAATTATATGTAGAAACGGAAAAATAGCCCAATTTAAATCGAAATTAAAAGGCTACCTCATTGCGAGAGAATTATGTAATATAAACGAATTATAATTAGATGACTGACAATTTCAATCTCCATTTTATTTATTTAACTTGACATTTGTACCATTTTATTGATTATTATATTATTACTATTATTTCTTATTGGGCTCGACTGCGTTTCTTCTTGAACTAAAACCGGAAATTAGTCCGTGTAAACGAGACAGGGCAATACGCTAGAGCGGAGTGTGAGATGACCGGTTGTCACTTTTTCGCATTAAAACTGCCCGCCAAGGTCAAATCTTACGCCGCACGAAATATGCTCGAATTTATTCGGACGAGTATAAGTTCAATAGTAGTATTTATCGACGATCGTTCGTTTCATATTCCGCTCTAACGTATTGCTCTGTCTCGTTCGCTTGGATTAATTTTAGCTTTAGTTCACAAAGAAACGCAATCGGGCTAATTGTCTATATTCTTATATCAATTATATTTCTTATTTATAGGACCATTTAATTTTAATATTATAATTTCATGACTAACTGTAGATATAAATATCTGGTGAGTCTCTAATGAAATATTTAGTATACATTTTAAAGTTATTTTAACATTAAGCGGCTATATAAAGTGTCTAAACAACTATGTAAAAGTTTTTGAAGACAATAAATGCTATTTGATTTAATTTCACTACCTGCCCAACTTATACTCGTCCTAATAAATTCGAGCATATTTCGTGCGGTGTAAGATTTGACCTTGGCGGGCAGTTTTAATGCGAAAAAGTGACAACCGGTCATCTCACACTCCGCTCTAGCGTATTGCTCTGTCTCGTTCACAAGGACCAATTTCCGATTTTAGTTCACGAAGAAACGCAATCTAGCCCTATGAATGCTATCTACATGTTGCGTTTCGTAGTAAAATACTAGCTGTTAAATCGTTGTACTGCATTGAGTAATCTAATATGCTATATAATATACATAAGTATACGGGATTTATTACAAGAGTATCTTCTTGTGACGTTTATGGGTATATTTGATTTTCTTCAGTCCATTTGACTTACTGCCGAAAGGGAGGGGATGGGGGAGGGATAGGGGTTGAATAGTAATTCGGTCACGTGATCACGTGGGATACCCCTCCCCCTTCGCCTGCCGTTTTCTCGTATTCGGCCGGTATAATGAAAGGAAGCCAATGGGTCACGCTTCACGGTCCCGAATTCAAATGTAATTCCACACAATGGCGACGGTGGGTGACGCGCCGTGTGCGGCAACCAGATCAAGAGAACCGCGGACCAAAAGAGTAGGGGGAGTAGGGGGGCGGAGTGGAAGGAGGATTGATGGCTAACGACTTGTGAAATGGAGAGACACGTGGCTATCCTAGGCCACACCTGCCCGATAAGCGAGTAATTACAATTACCTACCGACGCGGTGGACAAAGTTGATCATTAGGTCCTACGTCCTATTTGGTATTAGGTCCTACCCACCTGTGCAATTGCCATTTTTCACAACTTTGAACTTAATCTGCCTTTGATTGACTCAAAAGTCCAAACTGCAGGTATGCCTATGCTTTCTGTCGGGCAGCCTCCACGCAGAAGTGCTAGCCCGGGTAGGACTCTGGCCTACAGGCCATTTTCCGCTAGGAATCAACCTTTGGGCGCTCTTGGGCGGTTTGCGCAACGTGCGGCGTCAGCCAATGGATTGTGGATTCCGACTGATAGCAATAAAATAGAATAGAATAGAATAATTTTATTGTGCTATAAATACATAACTTAATGAATATTACACTGATTTTATAAAAAAACAATGTATGCACAAATGGCGGACTTATCGCTATAGCGATATCTTACAGTCAACCATTTAGGTATGCCCAGAACTCCATCATGTACCGCTTAATGTCAACTTACGATAATAATTTCCAGAATATCGACCTATTTAACATGAAAGAGAATAAATTTAAGCAGAGCATATACATAAAATTAATCGAAAATGCGACATAGACATTTCTCATGGGATACTTATGTCTTAGGGACTATATGGTTTTTCATTCTTTGTTCTTTAACTTTATATGATAGGTTTATATGATGGAGTAAATTTTTCTTATTTTTTGTACTGCACATTATTACTTAAAATCTATTGACACCCTTCCTTCCTTTTCCTTTCCTTTTCCCCTCCCAACCCCCACAGAATGGACTGTGCATATTATATACTAAAACTATTGTTGAACGCATGTCATCGGCCAGAAATATTGTATTTTTAGTAATTGTAATATTTTTTGTAGCGCTGTATGTTTTCCTTGTTAAATAAATAAATAAATAACCGGATAGCCAGGGGAGTCTGGAAATGGTCTTGTTTCCTATAGAGTGGGCGTAGTTGTTAACCTTACGGCAACTGCTCTTTAAACGACCCGTGAGTTTGACCGGCCCTTATACTTATAGGTCTTATTGGCCTAACTGCAACAGGGCTTACTAGCAAAACGGTCAAATAGAGTTGACAAAACAGTCCACCGTCTAGCTCCGCCACAAACCCGTAAGAGGCCAACGCCTTAACCGCGAGATAGCCAGGAGTGTTACCCGGCGGGCTCGAACTCGCGCCCTCACTTCCAATTGTTACCAGATTTCTCCGGTCTCTCGATTGGTTCCGAGTTCGAGGTCGCTTGCGCGGTCCTCTCCCTTACGAAGCGGTGAAACGGAGTGCACCGAATCTATCGCGGACCAAGGCGTCCTTTGCCCGACTCTGAACCGGGATCGGATGGCCAATGGTCATTTCAAGAGCAGTCGCCGTAAGGTAGACAACCACCCCCGCTCTGTAGCAAACAATACAGTTCCCAGACTCCCCCGACCTTTAGTCGGAGAGCACAATCGATTGGCTTGCGCCGCACGGTGTGCAGACCGTCCAGGGGCGCCAGAGGTTTGATTCCCAGGGGAGACTGGTTGACCCAGTGTCCTACCCAGGATTCGCACCCCATGCGGGGAGGCCGTCGGATGGGTGTTGACCCGTGAGTGTGACCGACCCTGAACACATGGGTCATCGTGGCCACCTCATCATGGGCCCGTTAGCCCCCAAAACGGACATATTGAGATGTCAACCACAACGGGCGAACCCGTCACCGCAGGACGTTTTAACGATTCATCGTTCTATCGACCGTGCAGTGAGCGTAGAAGACTTTGGACATAACAAATCCGATATCTAGCTTCGCCACAACCCGTTAGAGACCAACGCCTTACCGCGAGTAGCCAGGTATGTCACCTGGCGGGCGGCACTCGCGCCCTAACTACCAATTGTGACCAGATTTCTCCGGTCTCTCGATTGGTTCCGAGTTCGAGGTCGCTTGCGCGGTCCTCTCCCTTACGAAGCGGTGAAACGGAGTGCACCGAATCTGTCGCGGACCAAGGCGTCCTTTGCCCGACTCTGAACCGGGATCGGATGGCCAATGGTCATTTCAAGAGCAGTCGCCGTAAGGTAGACAACTACCCCCGCTCTATAGGAAACAATTCAGTTCCCAGACTCCCCCGATAGTTAGTCGGAGAGCACAATCGATTGGCTTGCGCCGCTCGGTGCGCAGACCGTCCAGGAGCGCCAGAGGATTGTTCCCAGGGGAGACTGGTTGACCCAGTGTCCTACCCAGGCTCGCACCCCATGCGTGGAGGCCATCGGATGGGTGTTGACCCGTGAGTGTGACCGACCCTGAAACAGAATGGGTCTTCGTGGCCGACTCAGCAAGGGCCCATTAGCTCCCCCCCAAAACGGACAGTGCACCAACCGCCCAGTTCCACCTGAGGTATTACCCCAAATCTGCGATCTTCTGATGTCAACCGCCTCCGACTGCAGAATTACAGCCGTGGCTAAAAAGTCCCTCTACGAGGAGGTTACAAGATAGGAGTAGAAACGTGAGTTGGGCAAGCCATATGACATAGAGTTGGGCCCATACCACCTAGGCTATACGGAACTATTAGAAACATTAGTATTGTGGTAGACATTCGTATCTCTTGTTATTCTACCTATTTTATTGTTATGTTATTTTGTATGTTTTATTGTTACGTGACTGTAAATGTTATTTTTTCATGACCAGGTTTGTTTCGAATTCTGGCGATTATGCGTCCTCCTTGGATCACAATTTTTATTCTATTTTTTTTAAATTTATTTATTTTAAACATAACATGCGAAATTCATAAAATGGTCATACCAAGTAATGGTGCGAAGTAAACGACGACCCACATTCACATGACCATGCGCAGCGCATGCCCAACTAGGCCGGGTATAGCCTGTATCTGGGCATACGATTTATTTTCAGACTTGGGTGGAGAAGCATAACTGACGTAGGACACATACACTTAAACACACACATATACATATACACATATATACATATACATACATACACACATACACATATATGTTACATTTTGTTTATTATCTGATATCACATTTATGCAGGTATATTATATCTAAGAGATGATTTGGAGAAGATCATTCTCTGTCCTTGAACGACCTATATCGTCAAGAAGCCATTTTTTTTTTATTGAATAAAAAAGTACTTTATTTTTTTTTATGTCGTCATCAAGACGGTTGAATATTTTGGGTGCAATAAAGTTTGATTGCCTTTGGGCAAATAATGAATTAACTCGGGGATGGGCATAATTCAAGCCTGCAGATGCTCTTGTAGTTCTGTGTTGCTGGCTTCGTGGTGGCATTAGTTGTAAGTATGATACCGATGCGATAACTCCAAACGTGCGAACAGCGGCACGGTGGCTGCGAATTCGGCGCTTCGATCCATCAAAGCGGGGTTCGATTCCCTCTTTAGGAACGAGCCGTGACTAACGCGAAATGATGGGCGTCGGTGCCATTGGTGCGTTCGCACTAGCTGGCAGCTATTACATTGTCGGGCTGCGCCGGTCACCTAAAAAAGCGTTATGTTTGAATAAAAGATCAGCTGTGTGGCCGTACGCAGGCGACGCGACGCGCTCGCATGGCCATCTGCCAGGGACGTGGCGAATTGATTGGAAACGACCGCGCTGTTGTTCTGCAGGCCATACAAATAATTCCCACTCTTTCCTCCGCATCACCCTCTCGCTTGCACCCCTATACGCAGCGATAAATATCCTTATTTATTGCAATCATAACTGACTACATAATACTATTTGGAAGCGCTTTTTGATTTGTTAAATACTTAAGTGATTCATTGCGTTCATGTATATTAGGCAGCTATCGCAGAATTAACGACGATAAAAAAATATATTCCTAAAGTAAAATCGTTTGATGAATGTGAAACAACTAATAAAGCTAAGTGTATAAAAGGCAAATAAGACTAGCAAACGGTGAAAATATAACAAAAACAAAGTCAGTTGTTATGTAACTAAATCGACCACACTGATCATTAAAACTATCATGAAAATCATAGTTTACCTGTAGTTTTCTATATGGGGGGGGGGGGGCATCAGTTAATAATTAGAAAATTATAAGGACCTTGCGGGAAATCTTCTGCAGTGCTACGATAGACTGGGGTGTAACATGTCCTAAAGTTACATTTCTTACATTCACACTTGAATTTATTCCTCGAAAACTGCGGTGCTGTTAGCGACAAACATGGCGAATGCTTTCACCAAGAAATTTCGGACGTGGAAGAAAGATACAACGAAAAGGAGTTAATCAACGAATTAATGCTGAAAGCTCATTAGGGAATCACCAGCATTAACAACAAAATACAAAAGGCAGGCTAAGCGATTGCGCCAACAGAGACCTTCCTCCGTGGAAGAACTAAATGAATAGCCATAGTTAGCGTGGAAGAACTAAATGCATATTATAAGGGCAATTTCATGAAGCGTCAATAACTAAAAACAAGAGCTAAACTTGCATTTTCATTATCAATTCCGTCTTCAGCAACCTTAAAACCATAAAGATGAACTATTTTCATCAATGTTACAAGAAAAAAAAAATGTTGGCTAGTGTAACAGGTCAATGAAGTCGCCGTTCTACAAGGGAAATTTAACATTTAAAGAAAATTGTTTGAAATGTATGTTTTTAATTCAACGAAATATTTATCGCTATAACCTATTTAGTCTGCCCATTTTTATGTAGTTGGATAATCATGCTTCTACCGTAGATCTTCTGCGACAATTAAATTAATGAATGCTTGGAAGACGATTTTCCCATCCTCTTCGGAGTAATTTTCCCCATTTAAAAAAAACATTCAAATTCCGAAAAAAGTGGAATCGGGAGTTGATTGGGCATTGAAAGGTATTAAATTCCCAATCTCTCGGGAAGGCCGAAGAGAGAAATGAATTGAATTTGATTTCGAGGCATTAAGGGATAGTCAGTTTACGTGGAACCAAGTACCCAGCTTTTTCACCGTGGCATCAATTCGCTTGATTAAACTATCTAAGTTTGCATCACTGAAAATTAGAGAAGTATTATCTGCATAATTATCTGGTAATTTCGTCATATTCTGATATCACGCAATCTGGTATGTCATTTATATACACAAGGAAAAGAAATAGACCCAGGATAGAGCCTTGTGGAACTCCTTACGTAATTAACTGGGGTTTACTAACCATATTTTGTATTTTAGTTACTTGCGTTCGTCCTTGCAAATAAGACTCTATTAGATTTAGTTCCCTGCCTAGAACGCCATAATGCTCGAGTTTACATAGCAAGATGGTGTGATCGACGCAATCAAAGGCCTTGGATAGATCACAGAATAAACCCAGAGTTAACTGAATGTAAGGCACTGCCTTGCCTGGTTGGGTATAAGTGGAATAAGTTATTGACCGATAAAGTACCCCCCTGTTGGTAAATTTCAATGTTGCTTCTTCTAGGATATACATGCACGGAAGGGTTAGAATATGAAGATTTTCAAAAAACTCTCTAGATAAAGCATCCAGGGGACATGCGCTAAAAAGCAACGGATTAACCTTTTTTGGAAAGTAAATAGCCGATGGCGGTCGGTGGCGCGTGCTTATCGTCTGACTTCGATGGAAAGGATAAAATGTATGTAAACGATTTGTACATATGCAAATTATAATTGAACAAGCGTTTCGGTTGACAAAGAAGGCCCATGCCTCTACGAGGCAATAAATAAATACAAACGGAGCTGCCATGGAATTCACCGACCGGAGTCGGGCCCATCATAATACTATTTTTTTACACTTCTGGGGGGTTAGCAGTGGATTCCGGACTTACGAACCGGCTGTGATAGGTTTAGGACAGCTGTCTTGCCACATATGAGCGTTCACCTTACCACGCATTCACTCCCCCTTCGAAGCCATAGAATTTGAGATGTGCAAATCGCTGTTTTAGATAATTTTTCTAAGAACGAGTTGATTATTTTTCTGGAAAGGCCAAGATCTTTAAAGAGGTGAAATAGAGATTTAGCTGGCAGGCCACGAGCGCCAACTTCCACCGCGTGAAGGTGAACAGTGAAGCCGTTCCGGGTTACGGCATTTCCAAGATCATGGTATTTATTTAATTTGTACTCGTGGTCTTTTGGGATATTTGATTCCCATGGAACAGGTAATTCTACAATAAGAGCCACCTTCCGAGATAGAGAGTAAAGAGTTATATCTGGACGGAGGGCTGTGCATCCGAGACTTCCAGGGAATTTATACTGCCTAGAGACCGAATCAACCTCCAGAATCCAATTTGTAGCTTTCTCAATTATTGAGAAAGGTTTTGTAGTTAAATGTTTTTTGCCTTTAGAGCCATCCCGCACAAACTGTATTGGGGGTTTGGAGGATACTGTCAAACCCTTGTTGGCACGAGCCACTGAGAGACTAATTACCTCGCGAATAACAGCGAGAACTTTGTCATGGCGGTAAGTGTACCGTCCTTGATCTAAGGCCACCTTGCAGCCAGCTAGAATGTGTCTATCTGTGCAATGGGTATTGCTACAGAGTGGACAAGAACTATCCTCGGCAAAGCTCCAACGAGCGAGGTTACTGGGGTCTGGAAGTGTATGCTGAAAGGCATTCAAATAAAATTTCAGCATCACTATGTACTACCTAGCTTGTCGGACAATTTGTCAATATGTACATCCCATCAAAATCCAGAGTTTTACTGCCTATCACACATATGTACTTGGTCCCCAATATAGCTAACGTGCAAATCGTCAGCTCCCTTTAATTGAAATACAAGAGGTGCGTCTATTCTACATTAAGCATTAGACCATAAGCTGAGAATCACCGTTTGAGGTCGTCAACAGCCTTAGAAAGAGAAGCTTCCAAGGGACGCTGTGAAGAAGCTATTATAATTAGGCTAGTCTAATCAGCCTACCATTAATATCTAACCCGTTGATAAAAACAAAAAAGAGGATGTTCCATAGGGCTGAACCCTGCGGTATACCGAGGGATACGACGCCCGGGTCGAATCGGTTAGAGTTTCCATCGACAAAAATAGTTTGATTCGTTGCGATAGAAAACTATCCAGAACCCGCAGAATATATCCACTTATATAGCCTGTTCTGGACCCAGGAGGGTTTCGGTAACTTCTCCCTGGTTATCTGATTTGCCATTTTCTTTTATATTTGTTGCGGTACCCACGCAAGGGTTTCCGTAGTTAAGGGGGCAATTTCACGAGAATTTTGAAGGCGTTCCAGAATGGGCATTGAATACGACTTTTCTCGCATTAATTACTTTTGTAAACACTCGTCTATCCGTGCAAGTGTGTTTATTTTGTTTTATTTTTTAGAAAATTTACTGCGAAAATATACATTTAACACATAATATTACGCAAAACTAAGGCCAATTAAAAGTATCCACATTTAAACTAGACATCTTGTTACAGGGCAAGACAAAATGCGAATTAAGTACAACTTTTAAATAATAAGGTAAATTTTGAGGAAATAAATAGAAAAGTCACATTATGAATTTAATATATAATTGTATATATATTCAAAACAACTCAACACATATAATCAATGCATAACAATCATGACAATATTAACCAAATATAGAAACACTAATCAAGCCTGATGCTGTGAATCCTGTTTTAAATCTCTTTGAAGCAAATATTTGATGATAAATTAAAAATATCCAAAATTTGAAAATTTTCATTGTACGATCTAGGCGCTCTTTAAAAATTTATTTATTTATTTATTTATTTAGGTACATAGGATTAGGTATACAGTTCATTCATAGATAATGTAATCTTATAATAATTATATAAATTATTTAATAATTAATATAGGGAGGTTTAACACATCTTACATGACCTTTACTGCCAATAGCACATCTAACTAGGCGATAATTTGGCCCGTCTCTAGATATGCATATTTTTATGCAATTTTAAGAAATGAAGTGTTTTTTTTTAAATAAAATATTTGGACCCACCACCTGTATATACGCATAAATATACCAATTTTATAAAAAATATAGCTATGTAATAAATATATACATTTATAGTTGTAATTTAATAAAATTTAATTAAGAAAAATAGATAAGTGATACTAAATAAATTGTCGTGCGTTGCAAAGAAGTTGATCAGATTTTACATATCCCTTGTTAAGTAGCCATCTATTAAGGTTTGTTTTAAATATTTTTATGTTAGGATAATTTTTCATGTCTTCACTAAGGGAATTATATAATTTTGGGGCTATGTAGAATATATGTCTCTGGGCAAATGTTGTCCTGACTGACGGAATAATATAATTGATACTCGCGGACATTCTTGTGTTCAGATTGTTTCGAGTTCGGGCATGGTCATCTCTAGATTTGTAGAATGCAAGAAGCGCTTGCTTCATGAATAACTGTTTAGCTGATAGCACATGGGATTGGGAAAATAACAAGGCAGATGGATGACGCCGGTTTTTCCTGTGAATTACTCTCAATAATAATTTCTGCGATTTTGTCAATCTATCCAGATTATCATTAGTAGTAGCGCCCCATGCCGCGACTCCGTAGGACAAAATACTCTGACACAAGGCCATGTATACCATTCTTATGGTTGTTTTGGACAGAATGTTGCGCAGCCGAAGAAATACATAAACCAGCTTTCTAATATAATTAAACCTAAATAATATGTACTAAATAATAGTACATATTATTTAGGCCACAATTAGTATTGACTCTCGATAAATGAAATAATTCTCGAGCCCTCGTTTTATTATTTGACATTTGGTAACAGATTCTGCCAACAGAATAAGGACTTTCCATATTGGAAGCACCTGTCCTCGAGTGAGTCCATGCTTTGACGATTAAGTATCTCTGAGTACTTCTGGAGGTCTGTAACGATTTAAAATCGAGATGCATAAGGAAGTACCTCTAGAGTCCTTGAACTATATATTTGTAGACTCTATAGGTACTGAGGTGACCAAATGATAGTGGGCTCGATTGCGTTTTCTAGTGAACTAAAATCGGATATTAGTTTGTGTGAACGAGACAGGACAATACGCTAGAGCGGAATGTGAAATGAACGGCTGTCACTTTTTCGCATTAAAACTACTATCCAAAGATAAAGCATCTGAATCTAACACCGCACGAAATGTGTTCAAATTTATTCGGTCGAGTATAAGTTGGACAGGTAGTTTGTACAAGTAGGCATCTCGACGTCTTTGCAATTTGTACAAGTAGGCATCGTTTGGCCTGGGGCTTTACACCTTAAGCACAATATGACATCCCGTCTCGAACAATCATAACCGGAGTGGCTGCTCGTATCGCACCTATAACTTTTACTTTGCCGCCGCGGCTCGAACGACCTTATAGCTTAAGTACGCTCCTGAACGTTAAATCTATCCCTATTTCTATACACCTCCCTATTGCCATTATCGTTATTCGTCACTCTGTTTGCTTCTGCACTTTGTTGCGCACGCGGTGCTGTTGACAGAAAATTGCCCGGAGTCTCAGCAAAAAATTTGACCGTGAGTGGTTAAGTTTTAACTGCTCGCAGAATAATTTTAATTTAGCCACCGAATCTATGTCGTTCAGCCCGAACTGATTGGAATATCTTCTTCTTCTTCTTGCTTTATGGCATGATTGGAATATACTGGACGCACATTCCGACGTAATATCTCTAATTTCTGGTCCTCCGCTATCGGCCTTGCCAGCCTATTAAATAATGTGGCCATAGCCGCAAAATATTCCGCCACCGATTCATGTTTACCCTGTGTACGTACGAGACGCTGGCGCGACCCGGCCTCCCTATGCTCCCCGAAAACTCTCGGAAACTTACGCTCCCGGAAATCACCACTAGAGTCACGCATAACTTATAGACTGTCATATTACCAAATACCGCTTTCCCGCAAGTTTCTTAATTACGACCCTTCCCCGTTTCATGCTCTGCCGGCCTTATGCCGTTTTATATTAATTGACTCTTTGAATTTTATTACTACTTTTATATATTAATTTTGATTATTTGATTATGTTGATCTCTAATTTTTAATGCTTGTCGATAATTTTATTTAATGCTTCAGCGATATTGATGACGTTTATCTATAATTTTATTATACTGGCCGAGAGCCAATAAAGGATAAGTCACCGCAAATAGTTTTTCACTTCCCAGAATTTCTTTCTGACTGCGATAGCTGTCGCCTGGGACAAGGTTACGGTAATTAGTTTCGAACAGAGGTTTACAAAACCTCCAAGACAAAATATATGTCACATTTGGCGACGTTTTTATCGACGATCGTTCGTTTCATATTCCGCTCTAACGTATTGCTCTATCACTAACTCGTTCACTTGATCTAATTTCAGTTTTAGATCACAAATAAACGCAATCGGGCTCAGTGTTTATGTATTTAGTCTGGTTGCTGTATTCCATCTTCAGATTTTCATCGAGTTAAATCGAAATATTGTTGCATGTTTTGCTAAATCCGTTGCTTTATGCTCTTGATAATTTTATTTTATTTATTTATTAAAGAAAAGCACATTTTTCACGGCAGTACATTGTACGTTTAACATTAGAGGCTTAAATGTAAATAATAGCAAAATAGAAAGCACCGCAGATCACAATTTTTTGAAATCAACGCCGCCTAACTAGGCCTAGGCCCGTACTAAGGCAAGCGTACCAAGTAGATAGTGGCTTGTGCATACTTTAGAATACTTAATTTAAAAATATGCTAGGTATCAAAAACTATAATAATAATTAAAGATTAACTAATAATAATAAACATTGTAATTTAGGTGTAGTGTGATGTAAATATAGTGTGCTGGAAAAATAACATTCAATAGATGGTAAAATAATCAAATTGAATAATAATAATATAATGTCGTAAAAAATACAAAAAAATATAAATAATAATAATAATGAATCGAAATAAATGGAAAAATGATATCGCAATAAATAGTTATAAAATCAAATTTAAATAGTCCGACGATACAATTGTATATAAAATGTCCATGTTACTAGTTAAAATATATATTTCAATATGATTCAATTAAAAAAAGAACAAAAACGCAAGAACAGCGATTTATTTAAATAATAATAATAGTAATTCAATTTATTTAAATTAAATTACCTATGAATGTCAAAAATTTGGTGGCCAATATCCCGACCTTCATTCAGAAGCCACCTGTGACACAAATTTCATTCCATATTTCCGTCTTCCCTCGCTCTAAACAGACGTATTAGCATAAAACGTATAAGATAAATAACAGTAAAATAAGTGACAGTCAGTTTGTAAATAAATTTGTCCGCTAGGGTCAGATGAGCCACGGGTTTTACCATTTTAGTCACAGTCTAAGAGCGAGCTAATTATTTTGCTCGCACGTCCGATTTGGCTGACATCTCGACGCCGCCATTTCGGGTTTTTCGGTGGGAAAATATCTCGGCTCTCGACTGTGGGAAAATTAATTCAGAAAATGCTTGAAGCGTTTCAACCTGTCTGCTGGTAGCGGATTTCTCCTCCATCCACCACGGCCATTTGACGCGGATCGATCAGCATTTCCGCTGATTCGAACTGCTCTCTTTCGGGTGGCTTATAAATTGTAACGGCATTTATAACCTCAACTTTCGAAGGTCAGAAGAGATTTAAGATGGGAAGATAAGCAGAAAGTTCACAAAGTTTCGAGAAATTGACGATTGAACTTCACATTGCGTGAGAAATAATGTGAAAAATTCACATTGCGTTTTTTTTCTCCTCGATTTTGAAAGAAATTCAAGATTTTATTAGAAAAACGAGTTAAAAATCGTATACGTCCTTAAGAAAGACTAGGAAATACTCATTTTATATAAGAATTGTTTATTTTTTTGAGACTGTATGACGATTGTGTCGTTTTTTTTTTTACAAAAGCCATTCAGTGAAAAATCGAATATTTATTTAATATTTTTTTAAATCACATTGATTAATTACATTAAGATAGCATTGTTAAATTCTCAGTTTTGAACTTGATTTGAATTGGTGAACTTTTAACATTTAAAAACTTATGGAATTATTCAAGAAGAGCTATGAAAATATTTTTTTTCAATCGACAGTTAACTTAATCTAAACTTTATCACTATTTTAAACTTTATAACAAAAAAAAAACGAAGGTTGAATATTAAATTGGTAAACTTATAGAACTTCGCAAAAACTATAGAGCTTTTCACACCAGACTTTTTTAGAATACCTATGATTTTTTTAAAATTGAATCACCCTTATTGGTCATTTACTCACCCTTGTGATAGTTTTTAGAAGCACGGTAATGTCGATTTGTTGAAAAAAGGTACACCTTTTAATGAGTAAATTAAAATCATTGAGTAAATTAAAATCAGAGTTATGACGGATTGCTTTTAAGGAAACGAAGGCTTTTAAGGTGCCTCGCGTAAAGTGTCGATTTCTCACAGGCGAGTTGGCGGAGCTAGATAGTGGAATCTCCAAGTCTCTACGCTCACTCCAAGTTGAAAGAACGAGCCGCCTGGGATGACGCGTTCGCTCCTTGGAGTTGATACCGCTTTACTGTGCATATAAGGCTGCTATGGCTGATATGCGCGACTCTCGTCCATCGTAGATTATGACACTCGTCTTCCCAGTGAGCTGGTTTCAGAATTTATAGCATGGACTGGTGGCCAATAGCTACATAGGAGGGTAATCCATAATGGACCTATAATTACGATTAACTGCTTATAGCCACCTGATCGGCTACCCCTCCCTCACCCATGTCACCATCATCATCATCATCGTCATAGACTTTAAGAAAACATATTCTTTATCTTTCATCATTTAAGTACTCGTAAAACGCTCGTTCGTTCGTCGCTGAAGCCCTGAAATGGCTGTTACGAGAATAATTATCCACGTCAAATTAGCGACAACACCTCGTAAAGCCGTCGATCCTTTGATGAGCGTGTGGAACAGTAGGGCGGTTCTTGGTAACGCAGATCGATTCGCCCCGCCCAAGCGGAAATTGCGGTCCTAAGCAAGTCGGACGACCGCCCGGTCAACACTTTACCCTTTCAAGTCTCTTGGAATAATTTTATAGACATATCAAGTACTCACTGTGAAATCGTTTGACGTTTGAGGCCTATATTTTAAGCAAAATTTCTCAGTACGCGAGTTGTAAGTAATTAATTTTAATTATTTATTTGTTTATTCGCTAATAACTAATCAACAATCTAACATGGACACTGGGAGCTAGTGGGCCCTGTTAGGTTAGGTTACGGTCTAGTTAGGTTACAGTCGGTCAAACTCACGGGTCAACACCCACCCGGCGACCCCAAAGCAGAAGTGCGAGCCCGGGTAGGACCCTAGAAGTCAAGCTGCGGGCGCTCCTGGTCGGATGCGCACCGTGCGGCATCAGCCAATCGATCGTGCATTCCGACCGACAGCCGGGGGAGTCTAGAAACAGTACTGTCTCCTATAGAGAGGGGGCAGTTGTTAACCTTATGGCTGCTGTTAACCTAACTGCTCTTGAAAAGACCAATCGGATATCCGATACCGGCCGAACAGCCGTGCAGCCGGATGCTGTGGTCCGCAATAGATACGGTAGACACCGTATTACCGCTACGTACGGGAGAGGACCGCGGAAGCTACCTCGATCCTGTAACCAGTCAGAAGGTAGGAGGCATCCTGATAGTTGATTCCAGACGGAGATATTCTTTCAAACTGGTAGTCAGGGGGCGAGACTGCCGGCTGTTTTACCTTTCCCGGTGCCCCGCCGTAAGGCGTTGGTCTCTGACGGGCGAGTGGCGTACCTAGACAGTGGACTGTTTTCGTCCCAAGTCTTCTACGCTCACCTCACGGGAGATAGAAAGATCCGATATCGTTAAAACTTCCTGAGTTGACGGGTTCACCCGTTGTAGTTGACAGCTCTAGTTAATCAACATTGCAAAATACCAATGTATTGAATGTAAAGTAAAGATATCAACTTATTACTCTACGAATAGAAATACTAGATACCATATAAGTAAAAATAATTAATTTCCTCTAAAAATACCAAAATCTACTGCCGTCGAGATAATGACGTCATTTAAGCGCTGCAAAGCACGCGCTAATAAGTTGCACCTCGTAATTTTAGCGTGCAAGTAAGGCTACGCGAAAAGATCACGGCGTGATCGGGCACGAAGATAATTATTATGTACGCAAAGACGCCCCTTAGCCAGTGAGCCAGGGTTTTACATTGAATCAAATTAAAATCATAGGACATGGTCAGCATTTCTCTCCTGAGACAGAGAGAAATATAGCCAACCATGCTTGTGATAATGCAGTCGGATACAAAAATGGATAATTGTTGACTGCTTGAAGTACAAAAATCTCAAAAAACACTTGTGGGCCTTTTCAGCATAAGGGTATAGGTATCAAATCAAATCAAATAATGTATTGTCTTAAAAACTAATACATAGTTGTATACACAGTGTATTACATTTACATTTGGCCGTGATATGATTAAATTCTTCATTAATGATCAAATTCTTCTATTAATAATCAAAAATAAAAGGTTACTCGTAAGAATAAAAAATGTATTATTGTAGGATTAAATCGAGTCCTACTATTTAGTTTACTAGATAAAAACACAGAGTAATTAATTCTTTAAAATACCGATAAAAATAAGTTTTTTTAATATACAATTAATAAATGTAATGTCAAAAATAACAAAAAAAATATGACGATTGTCAAAAAGTAAAATATAATGTCTTAGTGATTATATTGCAAATAAAAATAGTCAAGGCATAATTAATATGTGCCTACTTAATAATAGAAATATTCAATACATTTTAGTCAAATTGAAAATCGATTAAAAACCTATTACAGAAAGAGATATAGTCGAGATGTATCTTTATGCGTATTCCAAATAGTTGCATTTTTTCAATAAAACTTCTAACAATTGAGTCGTACAACGCGCGCATAACCCATAGGTTCTCAACCTTATTTTGCCCACCGCCCACCATGAGGATATATTTTTTTCTAGAGCCCCCCATTTTTTTTACTTACCATCTGTCGCGTTTCTAAAGCAGCTACTGCCACAATTATATTTTTTTACCTTTTCCTTGGTTTTCTACTGCCCCCCTGAAAGTCTCAAACGCCCACAAGGGGGCGCTATCGCCCACGCTGAGATAGCATAACCCGAATACTTACTATTAAAGTGTTTTGATTTTGTCTAGTGCCACAAATACTAGAAGTAGAAGTAAAAGTAAATAATGTAATTAAAACTAGTATTATTTTTTTTGATTTTGATTTGTCATGTTCAAAAGTGGAGAAACATAATTCATTAATTAAAATTAAGATTAAAGCGTCAAATTTAATATAAGGGCAAATGTTTCGAACGTATTTGCGCAACAAAGTTTCTATGTGATCCCACGTGTCCCGTTGAAGTTCTTGGGAACTTGTTTCAAAATGTGTTTGAGGCAATGCCTACAAATAGGTAAATACGCCTATTTATACTGTAACTATAATATAAATATGTAATGTAGCTACTTATACGAATGTAATTAAGTAGGAAAGGCCTTTTGATCAATCTTGCACTAGGGCCCGTCTATTTCAGTTACACACTGTAATGTGAACTTTGCTCATAATATTTGCAAATAATACATATGTACATATGTAATGGTATTTAAATTCAAATGATGAAAACACTGATTTTTAATTTATTTCCATGATTTCATAGGATTTAATTATAGTTTTGACATTTTAGTGGATTTTATCACCCCATTAGATTTGTATATCTGTTCTAGAGCGATAGTATTTAAAATATAGCGACTTCACTTTTATGTATTTTTTCACTTTAATACTCATTTATAGCTGTTTTTTTTACTAATTTTGAATTTTTATTATTTGATATGATTACATTACTCTATTTTTAAAAGCAAATACGATTATTTAAATAATCTCTATTTGTAAATCATTTATATTTATTATGATTACGGTTAACAAATTTCAAATATCTCATCTTATCAAAATATCTTTTCAATTTAACTTTGATTGTCCAGCTAATAATAACTATTAGTGTACATTCTTTCAAATAAATTATATTATTTTCTCAGTTGTACTAATAAGTATATTATTTCAATTTTATTACATTTTTACTTAGTTTTTATTTATAATAATTTAAATGTCTGCCTTAGAAGAGGCCATCAATAGCTTAGTTAGGTGGTATTAAAATAAGATCACCGGCAACAGTTTTCGTCATATCGTGTAACTAGTTTTTGCTACTAGATTTTTGTCTATGACATATAACTTGTACATGTTGCTTATTTTACTGTAGATTATCGATTGTGCTCTCCGACTAACAATCGGGGGAGTCTGGGAACTGTATTGTTTCCTATAGAGCGGGGGTAGTTGTCTACCTTACGGCGACTGCTCTTGAAATGACCATTGGCCATCCGATCCCGGTTCAGAGTCGGGCAAAGGACGCCTTGGTCCGCGATAGATTCGGTATACTCCGTTTCACCGCTTCGTAAGGGAGAGGACCGCGCAAACGAGCTCGAACTCGGAACCAATCGAGAGACCGGAGAAATCTGGCCACAATTGGTAGTTAGGGCGCGAGTGCCGCCCGCCAGGTAACATACCTGGCTACTCGCGGTAAGGCGTTGGTCTCTAACGGGTTGTGGCGTAGCTAGACGTCGGATTTGTTAAAACGTCCTGCGGTGACGGGTTCGCCCGTTGTGGTTGACATCTCAATATGTAGATTATTGTAGATTTTACTGAAGATTATTTATTGTACTGTAGATATTTGGGTGTTAATGGGCCCTTGCTGAGTTGGCCACGAAGACCCATTCTGTTCATGGTTGGTCACACTCACGGGTCAACACCTATCCGACGGCCTCCACCCATGAAGTGCGAGCCTGGGTAGGACTCTGGCCTTGTGGTTAGTCTCCCCTGGGAATTAACCTTCTGGCGCTCCTGGACGGTCTGCTCACCGTGCGGCGTAAGCCAATCGACTGTGCACTCTGACTAACAGTCGGGGGAGTTTGGAAGCAGTACTGTTTCCTATAGAGCGGGGGTGGTTGCGCACTTTACGGCGACTGCTCTTGAAATGACCATCGGCTACCCGATCCTGGGTGAACAGCCGGGCAAAGGACGCTGTGGTCCTCGATAGATTCGGTAAACACCGTTTCACCGCTTCGTAAGAGAGAGGACCGCGCAAGCGACCTCGAACGACCGAGAGTAACCAATCGAGAGATCGGAGTAATCTGGTCACAATTGGAAGTAAGGGCGTGAGTGTAGGCCCACCGGGTAACACTGCTGGCTATCTAGCGGTTAAGGCGTTGGCCTCTTACGGGCTTGTGGCGAAGCTAGACGGTGGACTGTTTTGTCCTCAAGTCTTCTGCGCTCAATCCAGGGAGATAGAACGACTAATCGTTAAAACTTCCTGAGGTGACGGGCTCGCCCGCTGTAGTCGACAACCCTAGTTGTAGATTATCGTTATTTATTTATTTATTTATTTAAGAATTTATTTTTATTTATTTAAGAATTAATTACTATGAAACATTGATTAGCTTATAAAAATAACAGGAACCGAATGGCAAAACCTTAACCTTTTGCTTATTTGTTTCTGTCACCCAACTGGGACTAGCCCGTTCTAGGGTGGACAGGACTCCAATATTACAATCAAGATTGCTTGATTGCCTGGTTGCTTACAAATATACAAGTTTTAGTAAAAAGCTAATGACATTAAATTGCCCTAAAATGTGGTCTTCAGAATAAAATAAAAAAAAAATAATAATAAAAAAATATTAAATGATAATATAATAAATAAAATGCAATTCCATTATTTAATCTGCAATAAATATCATATAAAATTCGATTAAATAAAATAAATAAAGTTATATGTGAGAAAAGGAAGAAACGGTCATTAATATTTATTAATATAAGATTACCTAGTCTAAAAAGTATACTTCATTGTCAAAGTCAAATAATTTTTGGTAGTTAGTTCAATGTTAAAATATACTTAACATATATGTTTAAAAATATGTTAATAATTTGTGCACCTAAGTTTTATTATACTATTATTTCTAACATTTGATGTATGGTTAGTCTGTCATGATTCGATAACCATTTCTTTAGTTTATTTTTGAATTCCCTAAATGTCAAGTTCATTTTTATTTCCATATTGATCAGATTGTAAAATCTCGGCGCAATGAAAGAGTAATGTCTTTGTCCAAATGATGTTTTCCTTCTGGGTATTATTGAGCTATTTTCTAAAACTTGTCTCGCTGGTCGCCGGTTCTGAATTATTCCTAAATTTGAGTTACTGTCCAAAAATAGCCTTAAGAGGGAAGTTTTTAGAAAAAGTTGCCTACAGTCAAGAACTTTAGCTTCCTTATAAAGTTCATTAGTGGGATGGCGATATGGTCTACGTAGAATAATTTTTAATATATAATTTTTAATATTTGATATCTATTGAATAAACGGCGATCGTTATTTGATATCTATTGAATAAACGGCGGTATCATCGAATAAATCGTGTGTATCGAATAAATATCGGTATAATATCGAATAAATATCGGTATAATATCGAATAAATAGCGGCGAATAAACCGTGGATTTTCACGGCGAAAAAAACGTGTGCGGACAAGAGGGCTTAGAGGTGGATGTTTCCGAAAGTTATGAATATCTCACCTTATTCGCATCGAGTATTATTAATGTAAGTAAAACCGCCAGCTTTTATGTCCCATCAGGAATGAAATTCTCAACCCCCTGAAACGCGAAGCTCCTGATTTTCGATGAGCGGTAGATCAACCGAATTTCAACTTCCTATCTTGACCCGTTTAGCAGATATGCGTTTGACGGTATGTTTGTTTGTTTGTTTGTTTCTACCCTTTATTGCGAAATTTCACAATGGGCGGGTTTATTGTCATATGACAATTTCTTACAACTGTACTACTATGTATGCCTGTAACATGTGTGTAAGTGTGTGTCTTGTTATTGCATTCGATCGACAGAATTGAAAATGCAATTCCGTTAATTAGATCCCAACGGAAAATTGTGACCCAGCCGAGAATCGAACTCGGGACCTTACAATGTAAGATCAGGCGACCTAACCACTATGCCACCGGGCCGTGGCATAGTGGCAACTCTCGTTTCACACGTTCGAAGGCCTATTTTTCCAAAAACTCTCAATTTCTTCTAGAAGTAGATAATCAAACGAATTGAAAGTTCATTAAAATTAACCCTATTTTAGACCACGTTAGAAGATGATATTCGCTAACTTCTCAAAGACGTATTTCCAAAATCTCTGAGGGAAGAAGGTCATCTGAAATTTAACTGTCTACAAACGCTTCGGAGACACGCGTTCGACGGGTTGCAATTTAAAAAATCTGATTGGCAACGTTAAGGTATGAAGAGGCGCCAATATCTCGAGGTGAAGGCATATGAGAAAATAAATATATATATCAGAATACAAAAATAACAAATTGTTTATTTCTAGCTATTAATACATAAAATTGTAAAAAAAATAATACTATGTAATAAAACTACAAATGCTGCAAATCAGGATATCTCTTAACCTGATGTTCAGCACACTGACTACCCTATTTATGGGAATTAAAATATAATAATTAAAATCAAATGAATGAAAACATCAAAATAAATAATGTAAAAAAAATATATTCACGAATATATAACCACGTTAAAAAACTATAAACGAATAAAAAAAACATAATAATAATCAAATTACAAGATAATAATTTAAAAATGTGTTTGTCAACTCTTACGCGTGACTGTGTATGGAATATTCCATAAACACTTCCATTCCACTTTTCTTATGGAATATTCCATTGTCATGGAATATTCCATAAGAAAAGTGGGTAAATAAACGCATCTCTTATAATACTGAAAGCATGTATATGCATGTTTTATGGATATAAAATTGCTTGTTTACTTGTTTGCTCGATTGATTGATTGATTGATTGATTGACTGATTGATTGTTTGTTTGTAGGATTGGTTGATTGATTTATCGATTGATTGATTGATTGATTGATTGACTAAACGTATTACTATGTTACGAAAAGTTATTTTAAATTTTAAATTTCATGTATAAAAACATAACGCTTTTTGTTACCTCTATGTTATACTACTCATCAATTTATCTTACCGAGGTCTTTAAATGAAATCGGTTTTCAGGGAATAAAATCCAAAAACTAAAATAAACTACAAAAAATATTTGTTAATTCTATGTTATTTGTATATGTCTACAACATACCTACATTAAAATTTCATGCTTTATTATTTGATTTGAATCGAACATACTGTTGCCATCTATTTAACTGCCCGCGAAATACGTCAGTAAAACAGCCACCTACGCCACATCACATCTGATATTTTTATTTGTACGCCATTTCGACGTTTGCCTTCGTTAGACTTCGGTAGGATCGGGTCAAAAAATACAGCTGTATATCTCTTTCTCGCGTGCGTGCGAATCTTTCTATCGAAGACGAACTTAACTGTCATTAAACGTAACGCTTTTGTTAACGTTTACTATAAATCAAATTGTCATACCGGGAGCTTTAAATGTATTCTTGTACTGATCCTTAAAAAATACAGCATTCTCGCATCGGTAGTTTTGGCTCGGCCATGATTATGACTGAGTGAGCCATGGGCTTCCGATAGACAAGAGTATGCATAGATTAGGGCGATGTAGTCCGTCGCTTTACCAAATTTATATAAATATACACTCAAATAAGTACGATTGTGGCAGGGCAAGCGACTGTGGCGTTTGTGATGATTAAATTAGACGGTATTATTTTGATAAGTCGGCGTATCGACGGGCAGGCAGAGCTAATTGCTAAGAGGCGAGGTGAGGGATAATTGACGCGTATAGGAGCAGAGAGAAGAAGTGTGCAAATGGTGATTAGCCTCAGCGTCAGGCAACGCTGTGGCTACTAAGCATTCGTAGCCAATCGCATTACACGTCACTGACACTGCCATAAACGATTCTCCTTGCGACAAATTCGATTTCACGTCATTTGCCCAGCATTCCCACCCATATGTGTGCAAGAGACAGAGACAGAGACAGAGAGACAGACATCTTCATTTCATTGATATCGTACCCGGGCTGCTACGGATTTAAAAGCTCCTTTACGCTTATCATCAGATTCGTCACTGAATATGGCAGGGCAGTGCTCTTGATTCTTATTATAATAATGTTATACATCGTTATATGCTTGGTAACAACAACTTGGGTTGTCGACTACAACGGGCGAGCCCGTCACCACAGGGAGTTTTAACGATTAGTCGTTCTATCTCCCTGGAGTGAGCGTAGAAGACTTTGGACAAAAACAATCCGCCGTCTAGCTACGCCACAACCCGTATAAGAGACCAACGCCTTACCGCGAGATAGCCAGTAATGATTACCTGGCGGGCCCGACACTCGCGCCCTTACTTTTTCCGGTCTCTCGATTGGTTCCGAGTTCGAGGTCGCTTGCGCGGTCCTCTCCCTTACGAAGCGGTGAAACGGTGAATACCGAATCTATCGCGGACCATGGTGTCCAGACCGGAGAAATCTGGTCACAATTGGAAGCAAGGGCGCGAGTGTCGGCCCGCCAGGTAACATACTGGCTATCTCGCGGTAAAGGCGTTGGCTTCTTGCGGGTTGTGGCGTAGCTAGACGTCGGATTTGTTATGTCCAAAGTCTTCTACGCTCATTGCACGGTCGATAGAACGAAGAATCGTCAAAACGTCCTGCGGTGACGGGTTCGCCCGTTGTGGTTGACATCTCAATATGTTAGTCAGAGTGCCCTGACCGGGGAGTACAGAACGACATCCACTCTTGCGTTACCCGTCATCGCTGGCGTTCTGCCGATTGACCTGGAGATTCTGGAGCGTGCAAGCGTTGTCGCGGTACCGCCGGGGCGAGCCGGTAGTCCTTCATGGCCTGTCGATCGACCCGGTGGCGCACCGAGCTGGGGAGTTTGCCCGCCTGATTCGGGTGGAGTCCTTGCGTGTCTGGCAAGCTAGATGGGACGCCGGGGGTAGGGGCCGCCTCACCCATTGCTTTTTCCCGTCCGTCGCAGTGCGGATGGCAAATTCGTTTCTGCGGTTCGACCACCATACCACGCAGCTGGTTGGGGGCCACGGAGAGTTCAGAGCCAAAGTATTTGACTTTGGACTTGCCGATGACCCCGCGGTGCGCCTGTGGGTATGGTCGCCAAACTGCGGAACACGTAATTTGGTCTTGCCCAATTCTAGCGGCTGCACGGGGGAAATTGATGGATGCAGTGGGCGCGTGCGTTGGGCGCTCTCCGATTTGGTACCCGGATCTGGTCAGTTGTAGGAGCTGCTTCCAGTCGTTTGGCGAGTTTGTGGAGCACTGGGTGGCTTCTTGGGAAAGCATGAGGCCTCGGGATTCCCCCCAGGGGGTACCCTATTCCTTGGTGGCGTGATTCGGCGGCTACTTCCAGCCCGAAGTGCCCGTCTTTGTGTCCGTCTCTTTACCGCCCCGAGGGGCGTTTCGTTCTTTGCAGGATCCAGGGAATCCTCCCCCCCCGTGGCTGCTCCGAGACCTGCCCACGGACCGTGCGCCTCCACCATCATCTTTCTGGAGCGTCCTCTACCCTGCTTACCGGCCCTAAATTTATGATATTTGTTGTTTTTTTTCCTTTTGTGAATATGGTAAATTTAGTATTATTTTTGTAATTTTTTCTTTTGTATATACCTTTTATTATAAATAAATGGGTTCTTGGGGCGGTACGGGGGGGTGGTTTACCCTATTTCACCCCCTGCGCGTTCTACCCTTCTGGTACGCGCAGGGTTGTCGTAGCACGACATCCCGGGCAGACAAGACGACCCTCGTCGTTATAACTGCCCGGGCGGTGGGCGGGGTTTGCTGCCCTCACCTATCGCCTTGAAACTCTTAACTGTTAGTCAGAGTTCACTGCAGGGCGACAGAACGACTAATCTTTAAAACGTCCTGTGGTGACGGGCTCGCCCGTTGTAGTTGACACCGCAAGATGTTAGTCAGAGTGCACAATTGATTGGCTTGCGCCGCACGGTGCGCAAACCGTCCAGAAGCGCCAGAGGTTTGATTCCCAGGGGAAACTGACCATGGCCAGAGTCCTACCCAGGTTTGCATCCCGTGCGTGGAGGCCGTCGGATGGGTATTGACCCGTGAGTGTGACCGACCCTGAACATGCATGGGTCTTCGTGGCCAACTCAGCATGGGCCCATTAGCTTGGTAACAACAATGAGCCCATGACTTTTGTAAACTATATGCATAAAATAAATAATAAATAAAATAAAATATCAAATTTTAACAGAAAAAAACCGACTCCATTTTTTTTATAAGTGCAGCAGCCATGTCATAGTGTTACTTAGAACGGCCTATCATAATTGAATACTTATACAAAATTTTGCGTCTGTGCTGTTGACCGTTGAGTTCTCCCTCGTTGGAAGCCAACCTTGATTGCCGCAGTTCTGTCTTGGTGAAACTTAGAGCGGACTGTCATAATTCAATGCATGTACAAAATTTCGTGTCTGTGCTGTTGACCGTTGAGGAGTCGTCTCGTCGGGAGCCAGCCCTGGGTGCAACAGCTATGTCATGGTGAAACATAGAACGGGCTATCATAACTGAATGAGTATACAAAACTTCGTATCAGTGCTGTTGACCGAAGCAACCCAGGGTGTAGAATCAGGTCATGCTTACTATAAAAAAAATGCATTGTCATTGGAATTGAATTAACATATGTAAATTTTCAACTTCATATGATAAAATTTGAGGAGTTTCCTCAATTTCTCATAGATCCCTTCATCAGAACAGGATTTTGGGACCAATCTGAAAGTATATCCTTTCAAATTAAAAAAAGCATCAATGGCAGTTCTAACGAACAACAAAGATACAACCGAATTGATAACCTCCTTCTTTTTTGAAGTCGGTTAAAAATAAGATAAAAACCGAGTAATAGTTTTTGTAAGACTACCTTTAGGTAGATTTGTTTTGGCAACCCTTCTGCACCGCGGCCGACATGCAGGTGGCTCTGATAGCAATGTCCGGCGAGACTAATAACAATTTATTTGGCCTTCTAACATTGATAATGAATGTTTATTATATAATGGATTGATTTATTATAGAAACCAATTATTTAACCAATGATAATAATACTACCATTTAATTATTAGTACCATCTATCGCATTTTTATATAGGCTGATTATATCACAGATCTAATAAGAAGAATTTAGAATGCCTATTAGACTATTTGAATATTACAGCACCTAATTATTATGAATTGAAACTTGTACAGCAAAAAATAAAATTAACATATTTATAAATATTATTAAATAAATAATAAGAGCTATGTATAAAAATTCGTTTGTCATTATATTATTGTTTTATTTAGAGATAGGACAACGCATATACATGTTTAGAATGACATATATTGGGCCACTGAACACGAGAGAAAATTAATTATTGTTTGGTTGCGTTTCATAGTAAAATCCGAGCTGCCAAAACGTAGTACGCCATTGAAAAATCTAATATTATACATAATCAATGCTTGAACCGAAGGACAGGAAGGAATCGCAGGATGGCAAATCTGGCGAATTTGGGGGTATGGAATTAATTGGATTTAATTCTTGGCAAAAAAAACTCGCGAACAAGTAGAGCCTTATTCATTGTGATTCCTTTTTTAAGCGCTAATATAAAAAAGGGTAATTTAACTAAAGGTCAATCTTACATGTTTGTGAGTATGTTTAAAGCAGTATGTTTAAATATTATAAGCAGAATTAGAACCACTTCCTCTAATCCTTTGAAGTTGAAATTGAACATGTTGGTTCAGTTCCGATGACAATGCATTCTTATGGTAAGCATGACCTGATTCTGCATCTAGAATTAGCTCCCTACGAGGGGACTCCTCAACGGTCAACAGCACAGACACGAATGTTTGTATAAGTTCTACAATGATATGGCTGCTGCACTCAGGGTTGGCTCAGGACAGAGGAATTTAATACAAGCTTGTTTTTTAAAAATGTGTTTTTATTATTAACTTTTTTAAAATACAACGTTGTTTTTAGTCCCAGTCAATCGTTCGTACGTACATCAATCACAATATTGCACGATATATTTTCATTCAAGAAAACGACGTCAGCTACAAAGGCAAATACATTTTATGGGCCGGAATATTTTTAAGCGAGATATTTTACGCTGTCAATATTGTTAGCAGGGCGAATCGTTAATAAAGCGAGAGCCAGAGCCACCCACCTCGTCGTAAAATCTGAGAATAAACATCGCATGTAATTGCGGCCAGCAAAGCGCGTATTCGCGCGCGTCAACCGCAGTGCTTAGTTCCCGCGACTACAATGATGCGAGGAGTGCTATGGTGCACCGCCGCAGCGCCGTGGTGCCGTTTGATGCAGGGCGCGGAACCACAGATTAGGAATGAGACATTAATTACAGACCAGATGCGCGTCAGTGCCTTTTTGTAGTGTCGTCTTTCATCAAATGTTATGCCCGCTCCACACAATCGCCAGTGATGGCCGCATCGCCTAACTAGGGTTGTTAACTACAGCGAGCGAGCCCGTCACCCTAGGAAGTTTTAACGATTAGTCGTTCTATCTCCCTGGAGTGAGCGCAGAAGACTTGGACAAAACAGTCCACCGCCAAGCTCCGCCAAAACCCGTTAGAGGGATAGCCAGGAGTGTTACCCAGCGGGCTTACACTCACGGCGTTACTTCCAATTGCGACCAGATTACTCCAGTTTCTCGACTGGTTACGAGTTCGAGGTCGCTTGCGCGGTGAAGCGGTGTATACCGAATCTATCGCGGACCACGGCATCCTTTGCCCAGCTGTTCACCCACGATCGGTAAGCCGATGGTCGTTTCAAGAGCAGTCGCCGTAAGGTCCGCAACCACCCCCGCTCTATAGGAAACAGTACTGCTTCCAGACTCCCCCGACTGCTAGTCAGAAGGCGCAATCGATTGGTTTATCCGCACGGTGCGCAGACCGTCCGGGAGCGCCAGAAGGTTGATTACCAGGGGAAACTAACCATAAGGCCAGAGTCCTACCCAGGCTCGCACTTCATGCGTGGAGGCCGTCGGATAGATGTTGACCCGTGAGTGTGACCAACCCTGAACAGAATGGGTCTTTGTGGCCAACTCAGCAAGGGCCCATTAACTCCCGCCGCATCGCCTATGACAGTCTCGCTCTTTCCCATACATTTTTCTGACGTCATAGACTTGCCGACTCGCTTCCACCTTAGCAAGATTGGCCATCATCGGCCATTGTGAAGAGGGGCCTTTAGGCGCGATCATCGCATATCGAGAATCGTGTCGCCAAACAGTTGTTCATATGTTTGGCAGGGTCCCGATCCCTTTCCATAAAAAGAAAACGGATTCATACCGCGTGGAGAATTTTTCCGGTGTTTTATTGCAGCTTCATTTGCCGTCACGGGGACAATTGAGGGTGTCTATGGCAACTGGCGAACCCGTCACTCCAGGGAGTTTAAACGAAATTAGGTCGTTCTGTCTCCTATGAAGTGAACGTGAAATACATTAGAGTATAAAATACAGCCTACTGTCGAACTCAACCGACAAACTCGTAAGAGACCAACGTCTTGCAGCGAGGTACTGGTAAGAGGAGCCAGCGGGTCGACCCTGCTCCCTTAATACTCAGAAAATTTGACCACATCACGGAGTACAGAGAGAAGCTTCACTGGCTGTCGAACCGGGAGAAAAGAGACATGCGAGTTCTTTGTATGCTTTTCAAGATCTTGGATGGCGTCGCTCCCAATTATCTTACCGGCAGATTTACTGCACTATCGGCTCATGGACCCCCTCTGTGATCAAAAGACAACCTGCTACTCTCTATCCTTAGTCACAGCAGAGACTTCTCATTCTCTTTCACCGTGCATGGAGCCCGTCTTTGGAATGCTTTGCCGAAAAATGTGAGAACCGCGCAAAGCATAACAAGTCTCAAAAACAGACTCAGAAAGCATTTGAAATCTTCCAGATAAATTCTCTTTCCCCTCTCATACCCCTCCTTTTTTAAATTTTAGCGTCCTTATACGTATCCTTGGGTACGTCCTTATAGGATTATTTTGGTGTGGCATATCCTGTGCCTACAAAGAGTTAAGTACATATATATTTCTTTCTATCCTCTTTTATTTTATTTGTCACACTCTTTATATAGGTTAAGTTATGTAGTCTACTCGCAAATAATGTTCATACAATAGTATAGGTTAGCTCTAAAATATTACCTGCAGACAATAAGCTCGCCCTTTCTTAACAATAAAGCGTTTTATTATTACTATTATTATTATTTAAACGGAATAATCCATTCTACAGACTGTTTACTGATTCTAAGTCGCTTGCGCGGCCCCTACCTGAAGTTACCGGTAATTTGTTAAACAATTATTGCGGACCGTGGCGCCCTTTGCCCGTGAAGCTCGCACGGGATCGGTTAGCCAACGGATCGATTCAAGGCAGCTGATATTAGGTCAACAACCACCTCCTGCTTAGAAAATGTACGTTTCCAGAACCCCCGGTCGATTGGTAAACGACGCACGATGCGCAAACCTGCCAGTATCGCCCGGAGTGTCCCCCAGATTTGAACAACATTGGATGACTCACGACCTAGAAAAAAACATAGTTGTTTGTCCAGGTGATGGCAAATTTCCTCTCCTTCTGTGTAAAAAAGACGATTTATTTTATGAAAATTTTACGTTTGGATTAATGACTCCCTCGCGGGTATAAACCGATACGTTTTCAAAGATTCCGGCAATATATAAACCGTTGAAACGGGATAAGGAGCAGTTATAAATTTATATAGTTATATAGCTACGCGATAGCCACCAATGCGGCAAAGGGACGGTATTCACATTTGTATGACGTAATCTGTGGTAAAAATGTTTAGTTATAATATATAATATAAATTCTTTTTTCTTTCTTTTTGATACAGCCGTGCCACTCAAACAGGACTCAAGAAGTGAGCTCGCCCTAACACATGGGTGTCTAGCAAGGCGGGCTCGGTTGTACATTACTAAGCATATTTGAAAAATAAACATCTAAGTCATTTATGCGCTTTTTAACCTCAACTCAGAGAAATATATACCTAAATTTAGACGGTATAAACAACGGCTAAATGTAACATAAAACGGTAATTCCTAAATTGTATTTTTTTCTTTTGTGTGTGTATGTAACTGATAAATAAATAAACAAATAAATAAAATCAATAAATAAATAAGTTAGCCAGAAACCATCCTCCATTACTTATTTACGTTATATAAGTTTAATGTTTAAGGGAAAAGAGACGCGACTGTCAATAGAAAATTCTATCAACAATAAAAAGAAAGGAGAATCCGTAAGTAACCTTCGAATATTCCTGGTCCACCTGGACTAAGGTAAGTAGCTTTTTATAACCCACTCCAAAAAAAGGAGGAGTTTATCAATTCGGTTGCATTTTTTTATGTTTGTTACCTCAGAACTCTGCCATTTATAAAACGATTTGGAAAATACTTTTATTATTTGAAAGGATATACTTAATTACAGATTGGTCCTATTTTTATCACAATCCTGTTCTGATGATGGGATCCATGAGGAACTGAGGGAACTTCTCAAATATTATCATATGGTTAAAAATTTACATATTGGTTTAATTCTGATGACAATGCGTTTTTTATAGTAAGCATGACCTGATTCTACATCCAGGGTTGGCTCCCGACAAGAGGACTCCTTAACGGTCAACAGCATAGACACGATATTTTGTAGGTGTCGGTATTTTTTTTGTTCAAATTTTGTCTATTATTATATTTTTATAGTCATTAGTGACTTATAATTATATATAGAGGTTTATAATTACTCCGTGACTGATCCTAGATTTCAGTCCTACAAAAAAAAACCATTCATTTTGTTGAATAGTCGAGGACTAATGTAAAAATAGTATTTGTGACCAAATCTTGCCCCTTTTTTGGGATTATGTACTGTATGTTGTACTCCAGTAACATTATGGTATGTTGAATTTATATCTCAATTCTCATGATCACAATAGTACAGTACGAACCATAGCATAATGATAGTACAGTAGCAACAACAAACAACAAAATGACGACTGATTTTAAAAATGAATAAGTACCTATGGTTTAGAAATTAGAATTTATTTTAATTCGAAATCCAACTCAAGCCGTTGTTATCTAAGCAAAAAATTGCCAGCGTAAAAACACATCCATTATATAGGGTGAGTTTTTAAATAGTGACATTCATGAAGTGGGTAAATGAGTACGAGCAAAAAAGGAAGTTTTAAATTAAAAAAAAATTAAAACTATATATTTTTTTTTTTAATTTGGAAAATTTTATTTTTGAGAAAGAATATATACAGAGATTTGCACATTGCGCCATCTAGCGGCAGGTAAAATATCGCGAATATTGTTTATTCGCTATATTTTACATATTGTTTGATGGAGCAGCGCGCTCAGCGCTTGTCAAACTTCTATTTATGTCAAAATTTCCAAATTTTCCAAAGAAGAAAAAAATATTTTGTGATTTTTTAAAAATGTTTCCCCAAAAAAATTATTAAAAGTTGCTTATTTGATCTTATTGATTCTACCCACTTCAAGGTTACATTTAGGATACAAGGTATTCATGTCCTATATTTCCTATAGCATACTTTTCCTATATTTTATGACATGGAAACAACGGAAAAAAATATATTATCCGATAAGCGCGGCAATCGGATGAATTCTCATTCATGTCACATCTTTTGCTAAACGCAGTTCGGTCCGCTTAATCTGTGGCGAAATGCGCACCGTTTCAGAGCTTTTGTTTACTCAAAGAGTGGCTAATAAATTAGGTGCGCAAATGCTCAATATCTCACGGGTGGATAGGAGCGAGTGAGGTGGTACGGACGCATCACCTTTCTGCCGCCGAGGAATTATCGCCTGCTTCGGCGGAGACTGCTGAAAAGCGCCGGGGTTTGTAATGATCTTCGCTGGGGGCTTTTGTTATGTATACCTTCTTTGCTGTCTGAGAAATTCTCCGACGCCACTATAAACACTTATCGTTGGCAGAACTTGCAAGCCAGGGTTGGTAGAAAGCACTGGAGGCACATTATAGACACTAGGGAGTTGTCAACTACAACGGGCGAACTCGCCACCCCAGGCTGGTATAACGATATGTCATTGTTCTTTTAGCCATGGGACGAGCATAGAAGACTTTGACAATAGACAATCCACTATCTAGCTCTGCCAACTAGCCCACGAGAGACTAACCCTTGCCGCCCGGCACCGGGTAGTTAACCCAGCATATTGAGATGTCAACTACAACGGGCGAGCCCGTCACCACAGGAC
This sequence comes from Micropterix aruncella, assembly GCA_944548615.1. Lineage (NCBI taxonomy): Eukaryota > Metazoa > Arthropoda > Insecta > Lepidoptera > Micropterigidae > Micropterix > Micropterix aruncella. The sequence continues at coordinate 900,224 of OX155963.1, forward strand.
GTTTTAACGATTAGTCGTTCTATCGACCTGCAGTGGCGTAGAAGACTTTGGACATAACAAATCCGACGTCTAGCTACGCCACAACCCGTGAGAGTCCAACGCCTTACCGCGAGTTAGCCAGGAATAAACCCGACGGGCTCGAGATACTCGCGCCCTCACTTCCAATTGTGACCAGATTTCTCCGGTCTCTCGATTGGTTCCGAGTTCGAGGTCGTTTGCGCGGTCCTCTCCCTTACGAAGCGGTGAAACGGAGTGCACCGAATCTATCGCGGACCAAGGCGTCCTTTGCCCGACTCTGAACCGGGATCGGATGGCCAATGGTCATTTCAAGAGCAGTCGCCGTAAGGTAGACAACTACCCCCGCTCTATAGGAAACAATACAGTTCCCAGACTCCCCCGATTGTTAGTCGGAGAGCACAATCGATTGGCTTGCGCCGCTCGGTGCGCAGACCGTCCAGGAGCGCCAGAGGATTGATTCTCAGGGGAGACTGGTTGGCCCAGTGTCCTACCCATGGAGCTAACGGGCCCATGAGATCCCGGTTCAGAGCCGGGCAAAGGACGCCTTGGTCCGCGATAGATTCGGTGTACTCCGTTTCACCGCTTTGTAAGGGAGAGGACCGCGCAAGCGACCTCAAACTCGGAACCAATCGAGAGACCGGAGAAATCTGGTCACAATTGGAAGTGAGGGCGCGAGTATCTCGAGCCCGCCGGGTTTATTCCTGGCTAACTCGCGGTAAGGCGTTGGACTCTCACGGTTTGTAGCGTAGCTAGACGTCGGATTTGTTATGTCCAAAGTCTTCTACGCTCACTGCAGGTCGATAGAACGACTAATCGTTAAAACGTCCTGTGGTGACGGGCTCGCCCGTTGTAGTTGACATCTCAATATAGTTAACCCAGCAGGCAGATCAAGCGCCCTCCCTACCAGTTATGGCCAGATTTCTCCGGCCTCTCAACTGGTTACAGGTTCAAAGTCGCTTGAGCGGTCCTCTCCCTTGTGTAGCGGTGATTCGGTGTCTACCGAATCTATTGCGAACCACGGCATCCTTTGTCCAGCCGTTCACCTGGTATCGGTTAGTCGAATGGTCGTTTCAAGAGCGGCTCCCACTAGGTAAACAACCGCCCCCGCTTTATAGGAAACAAATACGTTTCCAAACTCCCCCGACTATCAGTCGGAATGCACAGTCAATTGGCTGACGCCGCACAGTGCGCAAACCACCCGGGAGCGCCCGAAGAAGGATTCTTAGGGGAACTGTCTCGCAGGACAGGGTCCTACCCGGGCTAGCACTATTGCGTGGAGGCTGCCGAATAGGTGTTGAGCCGTGAGTTTGGCCAACCCTCACACATGAGTCTTAGTGGCCTAACTGCAACATAGCGACCAACAAGACATTAGCGACCCCGCACCCTAGGAGCGTATTACGATATTGATCGTTCTTTCAACCAGAAGTGAACGTATTTAGATACGAACTCGCCATACCCGGGAGTTATAACGACATTTGTAATTCTATCTCGCAAGGATTGAACACAAAGACTTCGGACTACAAACTTAATCAACATTCAAACTGCGCTAACAGCCCGTAAGAGTCCGACACCTTACAGCGAGGCTGGCTTTCTCGTGCCCTTAAAGCTACCAGATGTGGACGGATTTCCTTATCCTCCAGTCTAGTCACAGAATCGAGGTCGCTTGCGCAGCCTCCACCTGACGTTAGCGGTAATTCAGAACGAATAGACCCTCGTAATCACGTGAAATGCAAAGTACCTACTCAAGATAACAAAACAAACGAGCTTAAACTCGACTATCTTAGCACTTTCCATTAGTGACATCCTTCCGGCACCAACTTCAGGTCGTCCTCATCATGTGTAATACGAAGTGCCTATACCTACTCGTGATAACAAAACATACTAATTACTAGCCCAAAGTCAACTGTCCTACCACTTAGCATCAGGGAGTTCCAGTCTCTACATCCCGGCTCCATCATCAAATCAGCCTATATTGCATTGTCACCGAACTTAGATAACTATGCTAAATTCCTGCTCAATCGGATACCAGGAAGTGCTTGAAAAATGGTTTGTAAATTTTTAAACGGACAACTTACATACGAACGTTTTATGTCGAACTAAAATTGCGATTAGTTCATTCGAGTGAGACACTCTAATGCGTTAGAGCAGAAAATGCGTTAAAGCATAATATAACGTAGCTTTATTTATTTATTTTTTTTATTAGCTAAATGTATAACAGCATATTCATTATATATTAAAAAAACCTTTTATAAATTAACATGAATATAGCCATTACTACATTTCAAATTAGCAAATAATATAAAGCACCTATTCAAAAGATAATAATTTTATAACCTTTTTTTATGAAAAAAGGAAAAAAGGAAAAAGAAGCATTTCTAAATTGAAATCTATAAGTACAATAGAGGAATGGAAATGGAAGGGAGGGATTGTTATAACACTATGTGTAATAAACGTTCATAAATGGCCATACATACGTATACTATTGACATATATATATATATATATATATATATATATATATATATATATATATATATATATATATATATATATATATATATATATATATATATACATATAGACATACATACACACATAAATACATTGTATATAATAAAGTAATAAGTAGTGCGTATTTTATAAATATTTAAATTAATTATCGTTCCTGAGTTTTTCTTCGACTGCGTGAAGAAAAGGCTTCCTGTCCAGAGAAAAAATGTCAAGTTTATTAAACCTGTTATTAAAAGAGGTCTAATCTAGCAGTCTATTAAACCAAAAATTTGATTATTTAACATTTTACTGGCAGTTTGAATATTACGATGAATATTTTTACTACGTATCTTTTCGAATTACTAACTACTTCAAATATTAGGCTTCTATTTTGATATTTATATTTATAGTTTGACAATCTAGTACCTAGTTAATTCTTTACCTATGTGTGTTCAGTAAAGAGTAGTAACGAGACTTACTACCTAAACCAATTATTTTGACACGTCCAAGAGCGGTCTTTAGCCGTCAATTGGACACGACGAAAATGTAATGTAATGTAATGTAATGACGAAAATGTAATGTAATGCAAGCTTAAACTATCAATCGAACATAAAGCGGCATAACGTACACCGGATATATTTTTTGCAAAAAATACAGATCATTTTACGTGCTGCAGGTAGTTTTTGTGCTGGAAAAAAACGATCGTTTATTTTATATTCTGCTCTAGGGAACTGCTCTGTATCGTTCGCATGAACTATTTTCCGATATTAGTTCTAGAAAATACACAATTAAGCCCAAATTCCAAGCAAAAATTTCATGATATAAACGTATGTCCTTTCACTTATTTTTTTTCTATTTCTCCTGAAGCGATTATTATACCTACAGTTTCCGCTTGGACATATAGTCGATCTAGAGATCTTTTCATCATAGTCCATAGTATTGCGAGTAGGTATATCCCAGCACCGGTCCATTCATTTGTCTTTAAACCATTGGTCTATACAGGTATTTTATCTGATGCCTCTATAATAACATGGTCATCATTCTCGGGACTCATTGCATCATCACCTTTCATGAAAACCTACTCAGGTAGTTTTAATATAAGTTAATTTCAAAAGCTATGTTGGAGAGGCGGGGTCTTCCAGCAACTTCTATTCCAGCTATTTTCAGCTATTGGCCTACTTCCCCCCTCTCCTCTACTAATCATCCAGAATATGCAACAATCCAGAGAAATGCACATGTATTTTCTATCCATTATTCCCCCAGGAATTACCTAGTGTATTTCCAGTCAAACAGTGGGACCCACTGTTTGACTATATAATGACTATAATCTTTCACTATATTGTATGGTATACATATATGACCCATATATGTATACCACATAATAACGCTATAATATTATATCGCTATAATATAATATTATAGGGAAAAATCGCAAGGTTACGATAAATCGATTAAATAGAGACATAACATAAAGTACGTACATAGGTTTGTTTCCCCACAGGTTGCAGACTTTGCTAAGTTTCCAATTTCATTTAACCTCTGCGAATTCCAGAGGACCAGCTTGTACAAAATCATGATATATTTCATGAATATGTACGGTACAAATTCAACATATACAGTGGGCCCGATTGCGTTTCTTTGTGAACTAAAACTAAAATTAGTCCAAGCGAACGAGACAGAGCAATAGGTTAGAGCGAAATATGAAACGAACGATCGTCGATAAATAATGGGCTCGATTGCGTTTCTTCGTGAACTAAAATCAGAAATTAGTCCGTGTGAACGAGACAGGGCAATACGCTAGAGCGAAGTGAGAGATGACCGGTTGTCACTTTTTGCATTAAAACTGCCCGCCAAGGTCAAATCTTACACCGCACGAAATATGCTCGAATTTATTCGGACGAGTATAAGTTCGGCAGGTAGTATTTATCGACGATCGTTCGTTTCATATACCGCTCTAACGTATTGCTCTGTCTCGTTCGCTTGGACTAATTTTAGTTTTAGTTCACAAAGAAACGCAATCGGGCCCATTACCTGTTGAACTTATACTCGTCCGAATAAATTCGAGCATATTTCGTGCGGTGTAAGATTTGACCTTGGCGCGCAGTTTTAATGCGAAAAAGCGACAACAGGTCATCTCCCACTCCGCTCTAGCGCATTGCCCTGTCTCGTTCACACGGACTAATTTCCGATTTTAATTCACGAAGAAACGCAATCGAGCCCAGTACATATTCATAATATACCTAGATGTTTGAAGGTAGTTATCAAACCGTACCTGGCTAAACTAAACCAGTATGCAAAAAAGTATTTATCTATTTTTTAAAACAATATGATTCATATTTTATTATGTACATTGCTTCTCGTTATTTTCCATGTCGTTTTTGTATAATTGCTATTATATTGACGAATTAATTAATGATTTTGATGTATTTTTTTATATTTTCTGTCTCTAAAATCAAATTTTGGTATTAATTGAATAATGTTGATTTTTATTATAGTAATTATTTTAAATATTTAAATTATTAGTGTCGCATTCTTTCTTTCTTTTTATTTTAACTTTGATTAGTTTTTTTTAATGATTTCTATTGATTTGAAATTATTTTTTCCTTGTTATAATTTTATTGCCAATTTAATTGTAAGAGTATTTTAAATTATGATTTTATTTAAATATGTGATAAAAAAATGTAAAAATTTTAATTTATAATTTCTAGGTCCGTAGTGTTTTCAAAATAAAATACTAACATAACTTACTTGATAACCTTTGAGCTTGGCTGGATTAAAAATAAAAAAATATTTAATTAAAAGTTGTCTGCATCATTGTTTAGGAGAAAGAAAAGGGAAAATTGGATGGTGCTAACTTGGGTCGCCACTGCCACAGCATATTAAAGTACTTCGTCCACTTAGTTGAATTAGAGTATTATAATGAGAAACACAGTAAACAAAGTTCTTCAGTTCCTGACAATCATGTCTAAATTGTGCACGATTTTAAGGCTTGCGCCATCTTTTGGTCGCAGCTGCAACGACAGAGCACCCAAATAGTTCCACTTCTGCCCAACTGAGGTCGTCTAACAAGTTTAAACTGTATACTGTGCCCCGAATAACCCTTTCTTCATTGAAATATAATAATTAATATAATAATTATACACCTTTTAATAATATTATTTCTAAAATAATCAAATGAATAGGTTTAAAAATATATATAATAAAAAAAATTAAGAGCGCCATCTGCTACAGGGCCTTTGAACTAACAGTGTGTAATTCTGAACTAATTGTGTGAATATGGGAATAGTTGTATCATATTTTGATAGAATGCGCTAGTGGTTCCTTTGGTACGTAATAATAAAACAATAATAATAATAAACATAACATAGTCCTGCGAAATGCGATGTATTCATATTTTGACAGTATACCTTGGCATATTCATATTTCATTGAATATTTCATATTTATATTTTGACAGTACACTTTGGAAATCACTCCGCTTGGAAGCTCCGCCACATGGCCGCAAGGGGCCAACGCCTTAACCGCGAGATAGCCAGGAATGTTACCCAGCGGGCTTACACTCACGCCCTTGCTTCCAATTGCGACCAGATTTCTCCGGATCTCTCGATCGGTTACGAGTTCGAGGTCGCTTGCGCGGTCCTCAGCAATAAATAGTCAAATTTATAATGAAATTAATTTTCAATTTTTTTTGTTTGTTTCTTTATAGTTTTTATTGTGGAATTTTATAATGGGCGGATTTTTTTGTCATTGGACAATCTCTTCCAACCAACCATACTGTGAAAAAAATGTATAAAATAATATTTTAAAACTTTTTAATGGTTCTACTATTTTGAATGTCTTATCTTATGTGGTAAATATGTTGCAGAGAATTGGGTGTCTTAACTAAGTGTGTTCAAATTCACACGTGGTAAAATACAGTGATATTCAGGGTGTTTCGGTCCTGCTATCTCAATATTTATTGTAGTTTTCCTTTGGAAGGTAAAATTCTACTGGAAGACAATATATAATAGATATGTATAATGACTGATATTGGATTTCGGCCATTGCCGCTTACGGTTATCACAAAATATTTTTATTGTTGCAAGGGAGAGTCCGATTCAGAATTACTTCATTTTGGTATTGGTTCACTAAAACCATGCAAGCGTCGACGCGTTTTGCAGCTAGCATTCAGCATTCATTCAGCTCATATGGTAAACACTTTCGAGGTTCTTTTCTTTGCCGATCTTACTCAAATTGCTCGATATTGCTTTGCCACTCACTTTGAAAGCTGCTGCATACGCAGCCGTAGTTTGTGATGGATCAGCTTCCAATCTCGCCCTTGAGTCGGACATAAAACCTAAAAAAAATATCTGAAATGTGCGGACCCGCGAAGAAAAAGGCGGGTCGCAGTTATAGGTGGATCATAGACCAATAAATACCCAGCGTTGATGAAGCGCTAGGCACCGATTCCACGTGCGTATACGTCGGCGAGCAGGCGGAAACTGAACGTTTGACCGCGTGGTATAAGGGTCAGTGGTGGTATAAGGGTGGTAATGGTAAAGCATATTTGGCGTAATTCTCAGAGCGCTCTCACGTCTTATATACTTGTAATTAATATATGGCTAAGGCGACGCTAGAGAATTAACCAATCAATATAATTAAATTAAAATAAAACGCAGACACCGCTTACATTGCAGGAGTAACCACGTATGAAGGTCTTTAAAAATCACTTTAATCAAAACCTCTTACATACAATCCTACTATGAAGTGTTTATATGTACCTACTGGTCAGATCCGATCAGACCTCTCGCCGAATGACCTGAACGACCATTATTTTATCTCTTCTCATTGCGGAGAGGGCGTGAGTCTCCTTTTAATAATACGCAGTGGACTCTCATCAAATACTCACGCCTTTGTTCCCCTTTTTTAGCCGAATTATCTGTATTTATTTACAAATCGGCTCAAGTCCTCCCTCCTCTTCGGTAAGCGCTTGCATTTAGTATGCTCGCACACCCCTTATTTATATAAATTTCGAGGGCTGCGAAAAATTATGCATAAATACACGACTGGCTTCCGAAAGGTTAAACTATTTTTATTTTTATTTTAATATCTATATAATATCGAGGGGTTTATGTAAATCATCCACCTACTCGTATGTGGGCATGTAACCATGCGTGGAAACGGGGGATCCCAGGGAAAATGGTGACTCAGGGGAATCGAACCCGGAATCTTTCAATGTAAGATCAGACGAACTAACCACTATATTACCGGGCCTGATGAGGATGATGAGATAAGATGATGAGGATGATTTTTTTACTTCAGAGATTTTGAGAAGACATCACACTTAGTATAGTTGGAAATAAACACTGTGATAAAATTATAATTATCTTTGCTATAAATGCCATGATTACCTAAAACAATAACCGATTACTTTATTTACGATTAAGAATTTCATTGATTTCTTTATTTTTATATTTGCATGCGAGTCAACGTTCTTTTATCGAGGAGCATTAGGGTGGCATTCATATAAAAAGAGGATATACATTAAGATTTAATTAGTCTGATGTGCTGGTTGAAAGATGAAGGGGTATACGAAGATTTTATTGCTGCTATCGACGTTTCTGACTTTGGCAAAAGGTGTCAAAGTGAAGAAATTGGTCTCCACAGGAAGAGTTGGTCAGTTTCTGTGAATGTACAATTCGGCGTTGTTTTAATATTATCTGTGTATTTATTTTTTGCAGCTGATCGTCAATTTCTGCAACGCCAGTTGAACATTTATGATCTCTTTCGTCACGCCCGAGGGCCGAATGTGGATGTCAAGCTAGAAAATATCTCAAACACCTGGAAGATTGAAGAACACTTAGCAGATTTTACGGTAAAATTTTGTTCTTAGTCGTTATGCCCGGGAAACACGACGCTAGTTTGTTAATCTAGTATAGCAAGCTAAAACCTCGTTATTATTATACTATCCTGGCTTGCTGTCCTGGATTGGCACATGCTAGTGCTGTTAACATGATGCCATATAATTTCAAGCCAGTACCATTGCAGTAACTAAGGTAACAACACGACCGTGAAGTAAAATGAACTGCATTCGTAAAAAAACACAATGGAATGCTAGCTTCGCCGGCCACATGAATCTAGTTTACAAGCCAGGATAGTAAAATCAATGGCGAAGAACACTACTAGGTCAAAAATAGAACACCATCCTATTAAGCTTGAGACGCTAGCTTACTTAATTTCTAACTAGCTCACTAGCCTAGAAATGAATCTAGTTGTGACACACAACACAAAGTCATGGCAGAGTTACTAGCTTGCTAGCCTTCTAACACTAACTTGCTATCCTAGCTTGAAAAAGTAGCTTCGTGTATGCCGGACATTACTACAAAAATGTAGATGAGGTGGTGCAATAATAGAATAGTGTTTACATTACAATTTTTGCATTACATTATATTTGACGTATTCAAATATTATCTCTAAAATACTTGTTCAATGAATAAATCTGTCTAAGAATTACATATTACCATTGATTATATAGGGTATTAGAATAAGCAATGCCATAGCATGGTTTGGCAGTGGGGTGGGTATTCTATATATAAATAAATCTCTAACATAAAACCACTTTTTGAAGTATGAAACATCACATCGTAACAAGTTTGGTGACAGTGACGTTCCTATTATTAACTGGGTTACAATACTTATTTTAGAATGATGCAGCAGTGCAAGAGTTTCTACATCTTTGCGGTGATGGTCTGCTCCCAAGAGGTCATATCTTTAGCATCTTCCAGGATCAGCACAGGGAACAGGCAGTGTCTTTATTCCACATCTTCTACTACGCTAAAGACTGGAAAACGTTTTATAATACTGCGTTATGGGCTAGAGAAGTTATTAATGAAGACATATTCGTTTATGCTTTAACTGTGGCTATAATTCACAGAGCGGATGCACAAGAGATAATACTACCACCACCATACGAAATTCACCCATACTATTATACAAATAACAATAATTCGGGCTTATATCAGCGCTTTAATATTGAAGAGAAACTATCATATTTCACCGAGGATATTGGTCTCAATGCGTACTACTTCTATTTCCACGCAGACTATCCATTCTGGCTAGGCGGAGAGCCGTTCAATTTACACAGGGATAGAAGAGGAGAACTCTACTACTATATGCATCAGCAACTCCTCTCTAGGCACTACCTGGAGAGACTATCCAATGGATTGGGAGAGATTCCAGATATTTCATGGCGGCTGCCAATCGATACAGGATATTTTCCACATTTGAGATATGAAAATGGTTTGGAATTCCCCAGTAGACCGAATCACCTAGATTTGAGATACCCACAGAACCAAATTCTTTTGCAGCAAGTCGAGGATTACGAGAGGAGAATCCGCGATGTCGTCGATCAAGGCTATGTGGTTCTGGTAATGTATAATTTTGGATTTCGTGGAATATATGCATGCGGGTCATCTAATAGATTGGTATTAGGACAACATGTTATTTGAGGAGGTCGTCGGGTACTCATAAGGGATCTCCTGATGATACATGAACTTCTAATACTTCAAAAGGTGTTTGCATGCAGAGTTCGTCTCAAAAAATAAAAATATTTAGGAAAATGGTGTACACCTGGATATTCTCAACGAGGACGGAATCGATATCCTCGGTCGTCTGATAGAAAACAATCCGGATTCCAATAATAAACGATTTTATAAGCACTTAGAAGGGGTTACTCGTCGTTTGCTCAGTAATTGGGTGAAACATCATCATCCGTGAGTATTATACCTAAACGTCAACATATATATATCGAACCGAATTATTTAATCAGGCTTTAATATTAATATTTTCAGGTATTACATAGTGCCTTCAGCACTAGAACATTATCATACCAGTCTTCGTGATCCACTCTTCTATCAATTATTTAAGAGAATCCTTGGCCATTTCGTTAGATGGCAAGAGCACCTGCAACCATACACGACCAAAGAATTAAGTTATTCTGGGGTCCAGATCAATAGTGTCAGTGTAGACAGACTTGTCACTTACATGGATTATTTTGTTAGAGGTAATGTTTTCAAACGTTCTACGAATTTATGTGACCTACAGTTCGTTGCTATACTATGTATTAGTTCCACTGTGCATGTCAGTGCTGATTACGGCATATTCGCCATTAGAAAGATAAGAAGTTTATGCGGTTTTGAAGCAGCTAAATCCGTTTATTTTGCATATTTCCACTCCCTAATAACGTATGGCCTACTGTTTTGGGGAATGGCATCAAACTCAAAAAGAATTTTTCTCCTCCAGAAAAGAGCGGTACGCAGTTTATATAGAGTCTCACCAAGAAGTTCTTGTAAGCCGCTATTTGTAAAATCAGGAATAATGACTCTATTTTCTTCTTACATCTACCAAATTATTATGTACGCTCGTAGACACCTAACAGAAGCTCCGGTGAATAGTGATTTTCATCATCACGATACGAGAAATAAATCCAATCTCCACATAAACCGACAGCGACTTAGCAAAGTGCAATACAGCTTTATTCACCAAAATCCTTCTATAAGCTCCTTCTATAATAAGATTCCAGAGCTAATGAAAAGCCTTGGAGAGGACCAATTTAAAAAGATAATTATACATAATTTGGTAAGAAACCCAATTTATGGTATAAGGGAGTTTGAACATTCTGAGTTTATTTTCCATGTTGATGATTAATGAAATGCGTAAAGATTTAAACATAATGGTATTATGATAGCTGACATTCTAATTTATTATACATCTATTCATTTTAAAAAAAAAATACGAAGGCATATTGCTGGATTGACAATAAAATATATATTTTTTGATTATTCTACATAGAATTTGCATTTCTATTTTAATATATTATTCTCCCTGACTCTTAAATCACATTGGTATATTTTGATTATTTGTATGTAGGTAATATTTAATATAATACTACAGCCATGACAACTACCACGATAGTTATGTTTTTAACAATTAAATTTTTAGCATTTAATTTTGTGACACATCCAAGTGTAGGAATGCCTATCTACTGGAGTAGTTGATTGTATTGTATTGATGTACACTTTTTAATATATGTATGTAAAACATTTAAATAATGATTTCTTTTTGTGTAGATGCTTAGTCATTAAGTTATCTTATCGTCTATATAAGTAATAAAAACACACAATACTGTATTAATAATAAACGGGTCTTACCGCATGAAATAATAAAGTCGCTAACTTCTCATCCGAATTATATTTGTCGTCTTCACTGGGATGATGGTGGAGGTAATATCATGTTATAAATATATTTTTTTGTTCGTTTGTATATTATTATACTCTTTATTGTGAAGTTTCACAATGGGCGGGTTTATTATCATACGTCAATCTCTTTCAACCATATATATATATATATATATATGGTACTATGAAGTGTTCATATGGATGTGTGCGTGTAACATGTGTGTAAGTGTGTCTCTTGTTATTGCATTCGATCGACAGAATTGAAATGCAATTCCGTTAATTTCATCCCAACAAAAAATGGTAAACCAGACGGGAATCGAACCCGGACATCACAAAGTAAGATCAGGCGACCTAACCATTATGCCACCGTGCCGTTTTATATTAAACAACGGTAAAGTCTAGGGATGCTAGAGACGTGGCAAAAAATCGTCAAGAATGGTGAATGGAGTGCGAGATCCAGCGGCACCGACAGCAGCGTATTGGCTGCGAGGGCGACCCCCTCCCCAATCGCCGGCTACGGAATAAATAAAAAAAAAAAATATAATAATAATAAAGTCTAGGTAGTTCAAATTAATGCTGTATATTTATAGAGCTAGAGCTAGAGGGGAGCTAATGGGCCCTTGCTGAGTTGGCCACGAAGACCCATTCTGTTTCAGGGTCAGTCACACTCACGGGTCAACACCCATCCGATGGCCTCCACGCATGGGGTGCGAGCCTGGGTAGGACACTGGGTCAACCAGTCTCCCCTGGGAATCAATCCTCTGGCGCTCCTGGACGGTCTGCGCACCGAGCGGCGCAAGCCAATCGATTGTGCTCTCCGACTAACAATCGGGGGAGTCTGGGAACTGTATTGTTTCCTATAGAGCGGGGGTAGTTGTCTACCTTACGGCGACTGCTCTTGAAATGACCATTGGCCATCCGATCTCGGTTCAGAGTCGGGCAAAGGACGCCTTGGTCCGCGATAGATTCGGTATACTCCGTTTCACCGCTTCGTAAGGGATAGGACCGCGCAAGCGACCTCGAACTCGGAACCAATCGAGAGACCGGAGAAATCTGGTCACAATTGGTAGTTAGGGCGCGAGTGCCGCCCGCCAGGTAACATACCTGGCTACTCGCGGTAAGGCGTTGGTCTCTAACGGGTTGTGGCGTAGCTAGACGTCGGATTTGTTATGTCCTAAGTCTTCTACGCTCACTGCACGGTCGATAGAACGATGAATCGTTAAAACGTCCTGCGGTGACGGGCTCGCCCGTTGTGGTTGACATCTCAATATGTATATTTATAGACTTTTCTGTTTAATGAATAGCTAAATCTGAGTATTGACATACAGATATATTTTTGCTGGATTAGCGATTTCTTTTTTTTCCTATGTATATATTAGTGTAGTTTGGGTAATTATTTAAAAAAATTACTTTATAACCGAGTCTTTACCCAGATTTGCCGGTATTAAAATTGGAATCCATTTCTTTTACAATAAAATAATATTTTTTTAAATATTTTTTATTTGAGTGTTGACGCTATCAAAGCTAATTCTAAAACGTATACTGAATGGTAAATTAATTTAATTATATTTTGGACATATTCATTAAAATAAACAACACACCTAAACGCCAACAATGTTTTAAAGTTATGACAAAAATATAAATTCGTACTGTAATATATGGTGCTTCTGATAATATGGAAAGATCTGTATATTAAAAACAGGGATTATTTTCAGATATGACTGACCCCAAAATTCGCCAGGAAAGACTAAACCACAAACCATTCTTAGTTAAGATTGAAGTGACTTCAGAAGAGGAGGAAAAGGCTGTAGTGAGATTGTACCTGGGACCAAAATGCAACGGAGCTGGGGATATTATTCCTCTTGCTGAAAATAGACTAAATTTTGTGGAATTAGATCAGTTTCCTTATGATCGTAAGTTAAAAATAAAATGAACAGTCAGTAAATACTAACAATATAACATTTATACATTTCTACAGTTGTTGTTGGTACCAATATTATCCAACGCGATTCTGGCGAATCAGTTTGGAATATCGGCGACTGGACCCCGAGCAGTTTGATCTATAATAAGGTTAATTTTATAAAATCGAAGAATCGCGATTGTTTGATGTTATAAATAGGATAAAAACGAATTTAGCGCTTGAAGTTTGTAGCATATGACTTCTTGGCGATGTTGCAACCGCAACAGTTGCAACATCGTTAAAACGACAGGTGCTATAACTTCACGCGGTAAATCCGTTTTTATCGAATTTATAAGTTCAGTTTTATTCACTTCAAACTTTTTGATTGTTTCTTTTTGTTTATACTCACTTTCTCCAGGTTCAAAGTGCTCTATCAGGGTCCGAAAAATACGAAATCGACAATTCCGAAATCCACAACGGATGGCCGGATAGGTTATTGCTACCGAGAGGTACCAGAGCGGGAGTACCATACCAGTTAGTGGTGGTCATAACGCCGTACCGAGCGCCGAAGGTACCACAGGGTACTGGATACGACAGTCTGGTGTCCACAGGTCTAGGAAGTGGCGCCAGATACCTGGAGAGTCTTCCATTCGGATATCCATTCAACAGACCAGTGATCGAGCAGCATTTCAACGTACCCAACATTGCTTTTAAAGATGTGGTAGTATACCACATAAATGATGTTAACAATTCCCATTAGAGAAATAAATGGATATTATACAAAATGTGTCTTATTCAAAAAACACTTAAAAAAGTACTAATAGCACGTTAAACACGAACAGACTAAATTGCTCGAATTACAATCAAATATATTAAAAATGGAAATATTTCCATTATGTAATCTCAAATAATATTTATTACAAATAAAGTATTATTCCGTATCGTAAAGTAGTAACGGCCCAACAACAGCTGATACGGTAACTAAAAAGTAAGAAACCAATAAAAACATCTTTTTTATCATAACAATATTATCAGGGGTCACTCTCACTCGGCCGGTGGAAACAACAATTTGCGATGATTAAATGTTTATTTTTATATCGCTAATTAGCGATAATATTAAATAATACTATGTCGTCCAATAAAAAGTGATAAGTTATAAAGTGAGATTGACGAAGTTAACTTTAATTGAATATACTTTTATTTTTCTAAATTGTAGACCTTTAGGTTTATATACTTGATGTGTCCTTTTTCTAAACATAAAAAAGTAAAAAACTCCTAAAAACCTCTTCACTTCGATCACCTTAAAATTCATGGACTGTGTCTGCTATTGCGTCATCATCTCCAAATTGTCGACCTTTTAGGTGGTCCTTTAATATTGGAAATAGATAAAAATCATCAAAATTCCTTTAACTTTACCGGTCTACGAAGACTGATATATACATTTTGCCCTCCCCCACCCCCCACCCCGAAGAACACTTCCAGACTGAGGGCTGTCCGTGTGTATCTCAATGTGTGTGTATTCGTCCACGATAACGCCCAAACTCTTAATCCGATTGAGCTGATGGCGAGAGTTGAAAAGATGGTGGTTGAAATCAGTTCACCAGAGGGCGCGCTAGACATACTTCAATCTCGAAATATTGGACATAGAGACTTGTAATTAGGTACGCAGGTGCCTTGTAATGCCGAAATCACAATTTTGATTAGAATGTCTCATATAGGTACAAGCGATACAAATAATATTATTTATTTAAGAATTAATTACTATAAAACATTGATTAGCTTACAAAAATAACAGGAACCGAATGGCAAAACTTTAACCTTTTGCTTATATTTTGTTTCTGTCACCCAACTGGGACTAGCCCGTTCTAGGGTGGACAGGAATCCAATATTACAATCAAGTTTGCTTGATTGCTTGGTTGCTTACAAATGTACAAGTTTTAGTAAAAATCTAATGACACTAAATTGCCCTAAAATGTGGTCTTCAGAATAAAATTAAAAAAAATATATAATAAAAAAATATTAAAAGATAATCTAATAAATAAAATGCAATTCCATTATTTAATGGGCAATAAATATAATATAAAATTCGATTAAATAATATAAATAAAGTTATATGTGAGAAAACAAAGAAACAGTCGTTAATATT
Organism: Micropterix aruncella; assembly: GCA_944548615.1. Classification (NCBI taxonomy): domain Eukaryota; kingdom Metazoa; phylum Arthropoda; class Insecta; order Lepidoptera; family Micropterigidae; genus Micropterix; species Micropterix aruncella. The sequence goes on from OX155963.1 coordinate 915,992, forward strand.
TAATATATTTAAATGTTTAAATATTTAATATATTATAATTTGTGCACCTAAGTTTTATTATATTATTATTTCTAACATTTGATGTATGGTTAGTCTGTCATGATTCGATAACCACTTCTTTAATTTATTTTTGAATTCCCTAAATGGTAAATTCATTTTATTTCCATATTGATCAGATTGTAAAATCTCGGCGCAATGAAAGAGTAATGTCTTTGTCCAAATGATGTTTTCCTTCTGGGTATTATTAAGCTATTTTCTAAAACTTGTCTCGTTGGTAGCCGGTTCTGAATTATTCCTAAATTTGAGTTATTGTCCAAAAATAGCCTTAACATTGAAAGTCATAACATTTAAAGTCCGTCATATAATAATTAAAGAGTAATTCAATTAAAAGCGCCAACGTTTGCGATACGTGGCTCGTTCAACATTCGAATTCGAAATCTAAGGGCGACCTGCGTTTGGAATTTATTGTATTATATTATATGCAATTTATATTATCGCTAACTGCTCAACGACTTTATTTATGAAATGGATTATTTATGAACCGTTTTTTTTAAATTTTTAACAAAGCGCTTCGACAAGATGCGAACGAAAAAAAAACAAAAGAAAATCAGTTCTTTGTATAAAAAATAATAAAAGATGTACATATCCTCCTAGCCGTGTTCGGCCATAGCGACTGCATTATGGACTCTTTTTATTTATGGTTGAGGGTTTCGCTGAGCAAAAGATGTGTGAGCTATGCCTCCTTGTATTTATTTTTACATGGATCCAAAGAGTTTAATTATCACTTTTTGAACGTTCCTCGCACTAATAAGCATAATTTTACATTAAATAAAGATCGGTATCAGAATGAGTTATATTTATGTTTTTTCGAAATGATTTACATAAATATAAAAGAGCAGTTTGTGAGATCCTGTAGAGATGCTTAGAAAAGAGTTAAAAAAGCTGCCATGACAAGATATCAGAAATAATGTTTCTTTGGAGAAGATTAATCCAGAGTCTAGACATTCAAAAACAAATAAAAGCAAGTAAAACTTAAGGTTTGGGATTTTTAAAAGTTAAACCTAAAAGAATTTTTATATTTAGGCAAAAGACGGACGGGCAACAACCAATTAATAAACAGAATATTTTGATCATCAAAACTATGTATTATTAAATTTAAAAAATATATATTTCGATAAACTTGACCCCAAATAACAATAATAATTGAATGACAATACATAAAAAAAAGATAGCAATACATTCTAGAGTATTGATTAACCTGGGAAAATAGGGAAGCATTATATAAAAAGCCGACGACAATGGAGATCAGTACAGTTTCCAAGGTGGTCTGCCCCAAAAATCAGCTCATCATGAGGGGTCTCACTGTCCTTCTGGCCTTCTTAGGCGCAGCAGCTGCTCTCACTGTTGTCCCGACGCTAAAGGACCACAAACTTGGTAAGTGTGAATACGGCACATTTTTAATGCTTAATGGAGAACTTTAGAGTTGTCAACTACTAGGAGCTAATGGGCCCTGTTGCAATTTGGCCAGTAAAACCCAGTTGTATAGCGTCGATCAAACGCACGGGTCAACACTCATCCGGCGGCCTCCACGCAGAAGTGCGAGCCTGTGCCTGCGAGCCTGTGCCTGGACGGTTTGCGCACCGTGCGGTGTGAGCCAATTAATTCCTATAGAGCGGGGTAGTTGTTAACATTATGGCAACTGCTCTTAAAACGACCATTCGGCTACCCGATCCCGGGTGAACATACGGGCAAAGGATGACGTGCACCGCGCAAGCGACTTCGATCCTGCAACCAGTCAGAAGGTAGAAGGTTTCCTGATGGTTAATTCCAGACTGAGATATCCTTCTATATTGGTAGTCAGGGGGCGAGGTTGCCCGCTGGGTACCTTTCCCGGTGCCTCGTCGTAAGGCGTTGACCTCTGACGGGCGAGTAGCGTAACTAGACAGTGGACTGTTTTCGTCCCAAGTCTTCTACGCTCACCTCGCGGGAGACAGAACGATCTATAATCGTCAAAACTTCTTGAGGTAACGGGTTCGCCCGTTGTAGTTGACGACTCTAGTTGTCAACTACTACGGACGAACCCGCCATCCCAGGATGTTATAACGACATTAGATATTTTTTTCTCCCATGGAGTGAACTCCGAGACTTGGGAACAACACAGTCCACCATCACTACGCTCACAAGCGCGTGAGAATCCAGTGTCTTACCGCGAGGTACTGGGAAGTGAATACCAGCGGGTCGACCTCGAATCTGACCTCGTCAGATTTGGACGGATTCCTCCGTCCTCAAATCTGGTCACAGGTTCTAAGTTAATTAAGCGGCCTGTACCTGATGGTAGAGACAATTCAGTTCGAATTTATCACCAACCGTGGCGCTCTTGCCCGTAAATATCACACGGGATCGGGAGGTCAACGGATTGTTTCAAAGGTAGCGGACATCAGGCCAACAACCACCTCCGCTGCTTAGGAAACGTAAGTTTCCAGACCCATCCAGTTATTCGCCGGAGTGCACAATCGATTCGCAAACACCGCACGATGCGCCCATTGCACCCTATGCGCACACAGCCGTTGCAACACTGCAGAGTAATTTCTCTCAGAGTCTTTTCCAGAGTTCTTCCAGAGTATTCCATATTCAAACTCTCAGAGTCTTTGGTTGGTCCCTCTTCAAGAAGGCTACCGGATGGGACTTGAACCGTGAGTTGAGCCTATCCAAGATAACAAAAAGGTCATCAGGCTAAAGTTACACGGAACTGTTAGATACCAAAGGAGTAGTGGAGCAGTTTAACGAATCTATGTAATTATTACAGCTGATGGAGAATTCCTCCTTCGCCAGAAGAAAGTCTTTGAACTCTTCAGCCATGTCACCCAACAAACTAAGTTCCCGGAAATCACCAAGATGGGCCGTGAATATAGGTTGGAAGCTGACATGGAAAAATATACCGTGAGTGAATATAAAAAGATAATATAAAATATATAATATAAAGATAATATAAAACATTATAGTGAATATAAAAAGACCTTCTATGTATTTATTTATTTAATATATAATTCACAGTAATTTTCAGTAAATTGAACAACAGGTAGAATTGAAATATTATATAGAAAAATCCAACACCAAAAAATATATACATGATAAACCAAAAACTCTTGTCTGTGATACAATTATAGTATCACCTAACTATGCTATATTCTGCTCCAAGGCGGCCGTTTAATATACATAAAAATTGATCTTGAAAATAAAATTTGGGAATTTCTTTGCAGAAAGTGAAGGCTGTTAAGGAATTCTGGATGATGCACAAAGAAGGACTACTTCCCAAGGGAAAGATCTTCTCGATATTCAACAAGGATATGAGGAAAGAAGCGATTGCTCTCTTCCACGTATTCTTCTATGCGAAGGACTTCGAGACCTTCCACAAGGCGGCATGCTGGGCTCGCGAACATGTCAACGAGGGCATGTTCGTCTATTCCTTGACCGTCGCCGCTCTTCATCGCAAGGATCTTCGCGGAATCGTCCTTCCCCCCATCTACGAGATCTATCCCTACTACTTCGTCAACAACGATATTATAGAAAAAGCTCAGCGCATCAAGATGCAAGAGGGCATCATCGACGACGAACGCGTTAAGGACTTAGTGGAACTAAAAGATGACAAATATGTCATCAATGCCAATTATACTGGCAAGCACGTAAAGCATAATCACGAGCAGACCCTCTCGTACTTCACAGAAGACATCGGTCTTAACGCTTATTACTACTACTTCCACACTGACTATCCATTCTGGATGGGAGGTGAAGAACATGGTCTGATGGCTGATAGACGCGGAGAATTGTACTACTACATCCACCAGCAGCTTCTGGCTCGCTACCACCTCGAGAGACTGACGAACGACCTCGGCGATATCCCGCTTCTCTCTTGGCGTTGGCCTGTCAAAACAGGATACCGACCATCGCTGAAATACCACAACGGCCTAGAATTCCCGGTACGCTCAAACAACTTCGACCTCTATACACCAGAAAAGCTATGGCACTTGAAGGAAATTGAACATCAAGAAAGACTCATTCGGGATATCATTGCCAAAGGCCACATCACCTTGGTGGGTAATCTTTTTAAAACATATTTTTACGAAATTTCCTATCATGGAAATTTTACTTTTATTCCTTTTTTTACAGACTGATGGCACCAAATGCTCCTTCAAAGACCCTGAAACTATTGATGTTGTCGGGCAAATGTTCCAGCAAAACCCTGATATTATGGACAAGGTCAACAGACGCGTATTCCATTACTATACGGTTATTTCTCGTGTTGTGCTAGGCGCTTCTCGTGATGATATAACCGAGTAAGTATAGTGCTAGTATAGAAGCTCTTAATCGATTTTTCATCTAACTTAAAATTCCTGTAGATGCCAAGATAGATCATGTTCCATGTCCAGACGAATGTTCCAATGTATTCCGCATATTCTTCTGTATAATTCGACAGAGGTATACAGGATCACATAAGTAGCTAAGATGATTTAGTGAGTGCGTATTTATACAAATTGTAATCTTGTCTCATACTACTTCTTGTTAGGAGGTCCAGTATCATATTTGCCACCTAACGCCAGCCCACTTAGACTTGTCAACTACAATGGCCGAACCCGGCACCACAGGAAGTTTTAACGATAGTCATCGATCACCCGTGGTGAGCGTAGAAAACTCAGAGACGAATACAAACCTACCGTCCAGCTAAGCCAACATGTCTATCAGAGGCCGACGCCCTACGGCGAGGCACTGGGAAAGCATAACCAGCGGGCTGCCTCGACCATTAGGATACTTAACCATTAGGATACCTTCAACCTCCCGACTGGTTACGGGTTCGAAAACGCTTGCGCGACCTCTACCTGCTGTACATTCAGCGGTGATTCAGTTTGCGTTTATTGCGCACCAATGGTATATTTTTCCCGGCTCTGAATTCAAAATCAGGAAGCCAAATAGTCGTTTAAAAAGTGGTTGATGACAGGTCAACATTCACCCCCGCTGGTTAGGAAACAGTATATTTACATAGCCCCAGACTCCTTCTGCAATTAGTCAGAGTGCACAACCGATGGGATTTGCCGAACGGTGCGCAACCCGTCCAGTAGTGCCAGGAGGCAATCCTCAAGGAGAAACCGATCCACCATTCGTGAGCGCTGAGACGCGAGAGTCTTACCTGGGGTAGCCTTCCATACGAGGAGGCTCCTGAATAGGAGTTGAATCGTGAGTTGGATCGATACGAATTCACAATGGATCTTATGGCCCAAGCTGCAAGAAACCGTTTGCTACCCTCGTACCGCTATTGCGATAAGTACATCCAAAACTTTAATTCCTGAAACTACCATCGCCAGTTTTTTTATTCACTTGGGAAGAAGGAAAGAATGAATGAAGTAAGGAATTGATGTCAAGAATACAGTTCATCATAATCAGCCGTTAGTTGGATATAGGCCTCCCTCATAAAATACCATTACGAACGAATTGAGCCACATTCATTCACCTACTTCCTGCGACCGTGACAATGTCATCGGCCTATTTTGTTGGAGGCCATCCTACACCTCGTCTGCTGGTTCGTGGTCGCCTTTCGAGAACCTTTCCCCCCAACGGTTGTCGGTTTTTCGAGCTATATGGCCTGGACATTGCCATTTCAAGTTCGCTCATTTTACGAGCGATGTCAGTGACCCTCTTCTGCGGATTTCCACATTTTGGGTCCTAATACGCAGTGAAGGTCCAAGTATATCTCCCTACATGTCTCATTGCATGACTTTGAGCGTGTATATGAGGCCAATAATTAGGGACCAAGTCCCATTGCCGTATGTCATCACTGGCAACACGCACTGGTTGTAGGGGTCGTCTTGAGGCTCTGCGGTATTTTTGATAAAAATATATAGAGTAGTTTCCCAAACGCTGCCCATCCAAGTTGAATTTTTCGGCACAACTTATTGTCGAGTCTGCCTAGTTGGATCGTCTGACCCGAATAATCACACTGGTCGACAACTTAAATAATGTCGCTCCTAGCATATACCGGTACGGGTGTGACATAGGTGTTTGACGTGATTTTTGCGTTTCCCGTGTTCATTTTTAGAGCCACTTGTAGGGAGACGGTATTGAGCTCTTTGAGCATTGTGCCAAGGTCGTCCATAGATTTAGCCATGATGTCGTGGCGATATCGGAGGCGAGTGATGCATTCGCCAATGATGTTTTGCCATATCCGTTCTAGTTCAAAGCTTGAAAACATCCTCCAATGCAGAGGTTACCAGTGTCGGAGAAATAACGCCTCCCTGTCTCAACCTCTTTTGCGACTGGATTGGATTTTGTACTCTGATTCTCAAGTCGAAGACACATGGTGGCCTAGTCATACAAACATTTTAACACTTCGATATACCTGCAGTCTATTCGGTACAGCTTTAATGACCATAGATCTCGACTGAATCGAAGGTTTTATCGTAGTCCACAATCCATATTTTTTAGTTGCATTATATATTTTAATCTTTCATTTAGTATTGCCACAACTAATTACACCGCCCTAATTAGGTTTTTCTAAAGTTTCTGTTACTAAGCATCTGGAGATTTCTCAATTCTTTTGTATTTATTTATAGTCGCGAAGTCATCCCTTCGGTTTTGGAGCAATTCGAGACGTCTCTCCGTGACCCCGTGTTCTGGCAGTTGTATAAGCGCATCATCCGCCATATGATCACATTCAAGCGCCACCTCACACCGTACACCAGAGAGGAACTAGTCTTCGACGGAGTGACCGTCAACCGCGTTGACGTCGACAAGCTCGTCACCTACTTCGATACCTTCGAGTGGGATATCACCAACAGCGTATACTTAACCAAGGAAGAACTCACCAAGGACAGGAAGCACCCCATCTTCCACGTTCGCCAGCCGCGTCTGAACCACAGACCCTTCGACGTGAAGATCGACGTCACCGCCGATAAGACCCGCGAGGCCGTCGTCAGAATCTTCCTCGGACCGAGGCTCGACAGCTACGGCAAAATAGACCACATCTACCGCTCCCACTTCCACTTCGTCGAGTTGGACAAGTTCCTCATAAAACTCCAATCCGGCAAGAACTCCATCGTTCGCAACTCGCGCGAATTCTGGCACACTGCCAAGGACCGCACCACCACCCATGAACTCTACAAGGAAATTATGACCGGCAAAGACTTCGTCTTGGACAGAACCGAGATGCACTCCTTCTTCCCCAACAGGCTGCTCTTACCCAAGGGCACCAAGGGCGGTTTTCCCCTCAGGTTGTACGTGATCGTCTCCCCGTGGATCTCTCCCAAAGTTGAATACGGAACCGGATTCAACCCCATCTATCAGAACGGCGTTGGAACTGGCGCTCGTCTGCTGGATAACCGCGCACTCGGCTTCCCCTTGGACCGCTCCATCGAATGCCGTACCTTATTCCGCGAGAAGAACATGCACTGGAAGGAGGTCCAGATCTACCATATGGGACAAGATTACACCCGCGGCGTATTCAACTTCCGCGAAACTAAACATGACCATTAAATGGTAACTTTAATTTAAATAATTCTTTATGTAGTTATGTAAAATTGAAAGTCTGATAATAAATATGTCTGTTTTATTTGGAACAACAATTTCATTATCTTTTTTTTTCGTTATAAATAGGATAGAAAACGAATTTACCGCGTGAAATTTGTAGGACCCGACGTTTCGGTGACGTTGCAGCCGCCGTTGTCTAGGGTAGACTGGAGAGCTGTCAGTCCGTTGTTTTGCGGGTAGGCCGCAAACCGCTGCCGCCACTGCGTAGGTTATAACGGTGGTGGGGGGCCGGGCTCGGAGCGCGGGAATTTTTAAAATCCGTCTTGCACACAACACTCACTGTATCCTGTTTTACGTCTTTGCGTTCGGCGTTCGGCGGCGGGAACATTTTAAGAAGAGGGTTCCACGTAGAAGAGAGTTTGTAGCCGTCATCTCTATTGAAGTTCGGAGTTCTTCTTATTTCAATGGCTTCCCGGATCATGCGAGGAAAGTAGAATTGTTCCTTGGATAGAACAATGGGATTTTGAAACTGCATCCAGTGGTTACTTCCGCTATCCAATATATGTTCGCAGATCGCCGATTTTTCTCGCTGAACGTTTTTAACAGCTTTGATGTGTTCTGTCAGTCGCGTGGCTATGGGCCGTTTCGTTTGTCCAACGTAGGCTAGACCGCAGCTGCATTCGACTTTATACACACCCGGGGTTTGCAGTGGTATTACATCCTTTACAGGCCTCAAAAATCGAGCTATATTTTGGGTCGGTTTGAAGAAAAAAATCGGCGATCTGCGAACATATATTGGATAGCGGAAGTAACCACTGGATGCAGTTTCAAAATCCCATTGTTCTATCCAAGGAACAATTCTACTTTCCTCGCATGATCCGGGAAGCCATTGAAATAAGAAGAACTCCGAACTTCAATAGAGATGACGGCTACAAACTCTCTTCTACGTGGAACCCTCTTCTTAAAATGTTCCCGCCGCCGAACGCCGAACGCAAAGACGTAAAACAGGATACAGTGAGTGTTGTGTGCAAGACGGATTTTAAAAATTCCCGCGCTCCGAGCCCGGCCCCCCACCACCGTTATAACCTACGCAGTGGCGGCAGCGGTTTGCGGCCTACCCGCAAAACAACGGACTGACAGCTCTCCAGTCTACCCTAGACAACGGCGGCTGCAACGTCACCGAAACGTCGGGTCCTACAAATTTCACGCGGTAAATTCGTTTTCTATCCTATTTATAATGTCAAACAACCGCGATAGTCTTCGATTTTTTTTTCGTGCTTAAGATTGTTTACAAAAAATCCGAATGAACTTGATTTTAATGCACATCGTCTCTCTATATGTGAGATCTCTTACATGCCAACAAGCGAATTTTCCAACACATGAAAAAATCGGTTGTGTCACCCCAAGTCTTTCCTGTCAAGTAGCCAGGAACTTAATTCATCTGAATTCATATCATATGCATATCATAAATCCTGCCACAGCCCCCCACCTCCAAACCTAGCACCACCCTTTAACCCTCGAAAATCTAAATCGAAATCGAAATCGATATCGACTTTGTCATCAACTTCGACTTTTCCGACTTTCCGACTTTTCGTCTTTTTCGACTTTTTCGACATTTTCGACTTTTCGACTTTTTTGACTTTTCGACTTTCGACTTTTCGACTTTACGACTTTTCTAATTTTGTGTCTGCTGTTGACCATTGAGGAGTTCCCTCGTTGGGAGCCAATCCAGGATACATCAGCCATATCATGGTGAAACTTGGAAGCTGCTATCATAATTGAATGTAATTTCATATAATTTATTAAACATCTATTCATTTTTAAAAAAAATACGAAAGCATTATTGCTGGATTGACAATAAAATATATATTTTTTGATTATTCTACATAGAATTTGTATTTCTATTTTAATATATTATTCTCCTTGACTCTTAAATCACATTAGTATATTTTGATTATTTGTATATAGGTAATATTGAATATAATATTACAGCGATGACAACTATCACGATAGTTATGTTTTTAATAATTACATTTTTAGCATTTAATTTTGTGACGCATCCAAGTGTAGGAATGCCTATCTACTGGAGTAGTTGATTGTATTGTATTGTATTGTATTGTAATGCTTACACAAAATTTTGGGTCTCTGCTGTTGACTGTTGAGGAGTTCTCTCTTCGGAAGCCAACCCTGGGTGAACGGATTTCAACCATAATCGTTTCAGCTCATGTCACGACCAAATGGTGCCTGCATGCCGAATTTCAGCTCAATCGGATGAAGTGTTTCTGCGCTATCGTCGGAGAATACACACAGAGAATACTCTCGCGTCTCGGGCCTCACGGCTGGTGGACCGGTTTCTCCTGGTGGGACTGTGTTCTATTCCTCCTGCTATTACGGATAGAAATATGTTGGTTGACTGATAAATATTGAATCAATTACATACATAGTTCAATGAATTACAGGTTGACTGATAAATATTGAATGAATTACATAGTTCAATGAATTACAGATTGACTAATAAATATTGAATGAATAGCATAGTTTAATGAATTACAGGTTGACTGATAAATATAGAATGAATTGCATAGTTAACGATGTACTCTTTATTGATAAAGTATTATTTATTTCATCAAATGCTCTAAAATTAATAGAGTCATTGACTGACTTTTTATAACAATTACAGCAGGTCTTACATCCTCCTATCACCTGTATGCCGATGTAACTATATCTTCACGCTAAGCCTGATGATCTTATGATGGCTATCACAGTAATGAATTTTAATTTGAAACACTTTTTTATAATATATTTCTTTTGGGAAACATACAGCGCATAAATGTACGTACTTATACAGAAAAATATGAGGCCGATAATCGTTCCCTGCCAAAGTAACATTTTAAAGAGATAGCGTATTTAATTTTTAAAATCTAAGTTCATATTCAATATAAAATTAACATACAAAGCCTATGGAAAAAGTAGGGAATTGGATGTGATTAGAAAGAAGGAGTCACATATAAATTAGGGCTAAAAATCATGTCATACTATTAACCTGACCAAATCACAGTGAAGGGAAATTGATCTGATTGACACGTGACAACTGCTGGCCAAAATTACCTTGCCATAATAATTAATTACACAAAACCACAAACTCCCTGTACAATTTCTCTGATTTTTCTGCGGTTGTATGAAACCGGTCGGGAATGGCATTGCGATCGAGATCAATTGGCATATTCAAATACCACTACAAGAATATGTAATTAAAGAAAAATGTTTAGAAGCCTAAGATTTTTTTTTTGAATGAATTGGTTAATTTGACTATTTTAGAATTTATTTATAAATTTTTATCATGACTTTTTGATATCAATAATTTTTATGTTTATTTTGATTATTTAAGTAAATGTCCTATTCCAATAATAGTTATGTCCTGAAAATCAGACTAAGATATCCTGAGGATAACAATAATATGCAGCGTTTGTACTAGTAGGTATGTATGTAGTTTTATTTTATGGACTTTCTCTATTTTCAGTATAAAAAAAATATATATGTTTTTTGACTATTGTTTGTTTTGACAGCTGCAATTAAATATTTATATGTTTATTTGTCTTTACTGATTCTAAATTCAAAAACGGCCACATCATCATTCGAGTATTCAACAGTTGTAAAAAAATGGTCATGGCAGGAACAGACTAATGAAATCAGTAATCGCATTTATGCAGGCTTTCACAACCTCAACCACGACGGTTGTAAATATTCTTACCAGCTACTGTAAAATACACATTACTAGAATATCTGTTACTACCTATTCTTGATTATCCGATCTTGCACAAATCGATGCAAATCTATATATATATATATATATATATATATATATATATATATATATATATATATATATATATATATATATATATATATATATATATATATATATATATATATATATATATATATATATATATATATATATATATATATATATATATATATATATATATATATATATATATATATATATATATATATATATATATATATATATATATATATATATATATATATATATATATATATATATATATATATATATATATATATATATATATATATATATATATATATATATATATATATATATATATATATATATATATATATATATATATATATTGATATTTTAAGGGTGTAATTTTTTTAAAATTATTTTCAATAATATATAAAATTAGATTCATGAAAAGTTACTTATCTGGGGTCCTGGTGGACCAGAAACATTTTACCGATAGTTAATGTCCTCTTTAAATACTTAGGGCAGCAGTACCTGTTTCCGCAATTATTGTATGCCCTTGGATGTAAATTATTGTATGCCTTCGGCTGCAGTGAGCAATAACTAAGAACATCATAAGTTATCAATTGCGGAAACAGGTACTGCTGCCCTAAGTATTTAAAGAGGACATTAACTATCGGTAAAATGTTTCTGGTCCACCAGGACCCCAGAGAAGTAACTTTTCATGAATCTAATTTTATATATTATTGAAATAATTTATATATATATATATATATATATATATATATATATATATATATATATATATATATATATATATATATATATATATATATATATATATATATATATATATATATATATATATATATATATATATATATATATATATATATATATATATATATATATATATATATATATATATATATAATACAACCTCAAGAACCGCTGGACCGATTTTCATGGTTTTTTATTTGTATTTGTCTCCGTCCCGATTTGCAGAATAAGTATTAAAAACATTGGAAAATTGACGAAAAAATAAAATAAGAGAAAAAACATTTTCCCATACAAAATGTTCATGAGTTTCGTAACTGTCAAACATTTAATGTTCATCCCGTCGATACGGTAAACTCTCCCCTCAAATTAAAGAACTTATTTAAATAAAGGTTTCGAATCGACAATATAAATCCTCAATATTCAGATAATGGCGTATTTTAGATTTAAAAAATGTAGAATAATATCAGTAATGAAAAAGGATTGACATAATATATTGGTTGTCAAATATTTATGCGTGCGTTCAGAAATTTATTTCTTATAAACTAAAAAAAAAATATCAAGCTACTTAAAATCATAAATTAAGTTCAGTTAATCTGTAACACGACATTCATTGACTGTTAGGCTGTACGAAGTTCGCCGGGTCAGCTAGTTTCTAATTAAATCTGATATACTTGGGTGCCTACGAAATGTCTGTGTGAGGCTCGTGTTTAATATGCGCAAAAATGATGGCGTATCACCCTCTCGGAATAGCATGCAACGAAATCGAAATCGCACAAATATACATATCGCTAGCTGAAAGCCACTGTCGGTTATCTGCCTAAAAGTTGATTTTGAATTAAGTATACAGAAATGTCGGATTACACGAGCTCTATCCAAGACAGGTTTGCAGAATAAGAAAAAACTCCACCATATCGCCATAACTCAGTATTGACAGGTTTGTAAAGGCAACACCGTGTGAATGGAAACGACCATATCAATTTAATGACAACTTCTAAAAAAAAATACAATTCTGTGTTATGTATATAATTTGAAACACACCCCACTATTAATTTAAAAGAATTGCAAAATGTGAAAGGCAACACTGAGATATTTATACAATATGAAACACAACTTATTGAATTAACCTTCAGAAAATCCACCTCACTCAGATGATTATTAAGTTAATGTTTAATGCAACAGGGTTTCATAAGATTAACCATTAAATTCGGGATGAATTTTTTCAATACAATTAAAGCAAGAAGTGTTTTCTCCATTAAAAAATCATGACTTCAATTTAAAAAAATATATATTTAATAAAATTAGGACCTAGTTAGCAAGTAAGCAAAACTAAAAGTGCATTTATCTTAAAACTAGTTTTTTTAGATTCCCACTGTCACTTTCAGCTAGCGATATCCTATCCATATTAAAGTGCTCAATAACCCCCTCGCTTTCTTATCCGAAGGTTACAAGTCACGAAGTCGTGATCTCCCACTCCGGACAACTCAGAATACCATCAATGGTCCAAGCCATAATACTTTTCTGTTCTCACTCTTTCTCTATCCATGCAGCTCATTGAGAAACCAGCTACTTTCACAAATCAGACGGGTTCAATCGCCCGTTGGACTTAAGTATCTTCTAAAAAAACATTTTTTGGCACACCAATTGTAGCCTTTTCAGCCTTCAAATCCTTTATCAGAGTGTTAGTATGTATTTAAATAATTTTGATTTCAATCCGTCCCGTCAACTCTCTCAATAACGCCATGGTTGGCTGTAAGAGATTGCCTTAGTGTTATCAGGCTGTTAACATCTAAGTTACTTGCGCTAACGTCTGTAATCATTAAGTCCTCGAAAATCATATGAAATGTTGATCTCAACCAATTACAACGTAAAACATTGATTATATACCGCGTTCAAGAAGAAGTGATAATGAGTATGATGAATTTGGCTTTTATTGAATGTCCTTTTATTTTCCGACATAACCCCCTTTAAGGTATCTTGCTGTGTCGACTACAACGGGCGAGCCCGTCACCACAGGACGTTTTAACGATTAGTCGTTCTGTCGCCCTGCAGTGAACGTAGAAGACTTTGGACAGTACGATTCTACGTCCAGCTACGTCACAACCCGTGAGAGTCCAACGCCTTACCGCGAGTTAGCCAGGAATAAACCCGGCGGGCTCGAGATACTCGCGCCCTCACTTCCAATTGTGACCAGATTTCTCCGGTCTCTCGATTGGTTCCGAGTTCGAGGTCGCTTGCGCGGTCCTCTCCCTTACGAAGCGGTGAAACGGAGTGCACCGAATCTATCGCGGACCAAGGCGTCCTTTGCCCGACTCTGAACCGGGATCGGATGGCCAATGGTCATTTCAAGAGCAGTCGCCGTAAGGTAGACAACCACCCCCGCTCTGTAGGAAACAATACAGTTCCCAGACTCCCCCGACTGTTAGTCGGAGAGCACAATCGATTGGCTTGTGCCGCACGGTGTGCAGACCGTCCAGGGGCGCCAGAGGTTTGATTCCCAGGGGAGACTGGTCGACCCAGTGTCCTACCCAGGATGCGCACCCCATGCGGGGAGGCCGTCGGATGGGTGTTGACCCGTGAGTGTGACCGACCCTGAACACATGGGTCATCGTGGCCACATCATCATGGGCCCGTTAGCCCCCCCTTTAAGGTATATCTTGATATATCTGTTTTTAAACGTAAAATATCCTTTTAAAAAAAAATCATCCCGATCTCGAAAAAATCCTGCTTTGCGGCTACTACCGCGTCAAAGTGTCGACTGCTCGATGTTACTTTGATATGGGAAATGGAAGGTCTCATTGGAAAATGAATGAGCTCATTTCTCACTCTTATATTTTATTTTATTACTTACGGTATTCAAATAAGTACACTGGTTTCCCTAGTAGCACGGTCGCACTTTATGCACCTTAAAATTTCTTATATTTCTTGTAAACTGCGTCCGTTATTCCGGATCATAGACTATCGTTTTGCTTCAGGATCGAAACGATGAAGGCATACGTCTCGTCCATGGTTATAAATTGAGCCGATAAACGGTCAGTATCCATATTGTTGTAACAAATGCAACTGGCGGCTTTGCGAAATCTGCAGTCCCAGTCTGGATACCATTTTCATCCCTAAGCGTTTATGTAAACACTATGCACACCTATAGAACCTGTCGAACTATCGAAATCGAACCTATACCACCTATCGAACTTGTCGAAGTACACCTATCGAACCTATCGGAATTTCACGCTTCATCTTGCAAGTCTAGAAATACTCACCCGTTTATTTTTAAGCCAAAGACTACCGCGCAATTTATTCCACTGACTCTTAATTTAAAAAAAAGGTTTTTAGAACCTAATAATGCAGTTGTCTATCTATACTAATATTATAAAGAGGAAAAGTTTGTGACGTTGTAGGAAGTAATCTCTGGATCTACTGAACCGATTTTTAAAATTCTTTTACCAATAGAAAGCCACGTTATTTATGAGTGTCATGAACTATATATTAATCCGAAATATGAAAAGACTTTTTCGTGGTAGTCGGATTTCCAAAGTAAGTCGGAAAAAACGGTCGAACGAAAACGTTTCTAACTAACGCTGCCTTAACGATGAGAGATATATGATTAAGTTCTAGAGAAAGTTGTAGAGCTTGATAAAATGTCTACAAAAAAGTGAGCGACAGCATATGTCTAACTTTTATATTTAAGTCACAAAAAGTAGTTTTTCAAATTAAAAAAATAATTTAAATCGTTAGGTCATGTTTATTGGCCATATTATCAACAATTTTGAATTATTATCAAAATAAGTAAATTTATCGTCTCGAGTGTTTAAAACAAAAGACATTTCCCTTTTACTGCATATAATTTTACTTTTACTGGATAAATGGCTAAAGAGATGACACTTACAAAAAAGACACTCACAAATAATGGAAATATAGTCAAATTGGAATGCAAATACATACATACATATGCAGTAAAAAAACCTTTCTTTTGGCAGTCAGGCAATAAATCATAGCACTCAGTACTAACCAAACCATACTCACAATTTCATCACAAGTAAAAGGTTTTAACGCCCAACGAAGTGGGCACGGGTCAGCTAGTACTTAATATTCAAATGTATTAGCTGTGCCTGCTAATATTTATGTCTATATAATTGCAAAGACTTTGTAAGTCATTATCACCTCTTTTTGGACGCTTCTCGGCGATTAAAAATGGTAACATCCATGATGACGCACTGCTAAAATTAGATCACAGCAAAAATTTCGTTTTTTTCATTTGCCATAAGTGATGTCTTTATTTCACAGATTACAACTCATCTTCTTTCAAGACTTCTTCAGAAAAAAATGTACATTGGATTCGTTTAATGCGATATAATTGCAATTTGGGTTATGTAGGTCACCGTGAAAGGTGATAATGCGTGAAAATATA
Organism: Micropterix aruncella; assembly: GCA_944548615.1. Lineage (NCBI taxonomy): Eukaryota > Metazoa > Arthropoda > Insecta > Lepidoptera > Micropterigidae > Micropterix > Micropterix aruncella. The sequence goes on from OX155963.1 coordinate 932,467, forward strand.
CGTAAGATAAAATGCAAGATAGCATAATATATAACTACTTCAATTTAACCTGATAAATGAAATCTAACTTGTTGTAGTTCGGCGTATTAAACACCAAAAGAAAAGGTATATTTTAGCTATGCTGTAGCAACATTAAGATTTATTTATATTATGTTTTATTTATTCGTTTAGATTCGGGTAGTAAGATATCAGTGCGATCCAATACAAGAGTTGTTCACTACTACGGGTGAACCAACCACCCCAGGAAGTTATAACGATATCAAATCATTCTTTTTCTCATGGAGTAAACGCAGCGACTTAGGGACTAGACAGTCCACCGTCTAACTATGCCAACAAGCCCGTGAGAGTCCAACGCCTTACCTCGAGGCATTGGGAAGTGAAACCAGCGGGCTAATCTCACGCCTTCACTACCAGATTTGGCTGAATTTATTCTTTTTCTAGTCTGGTTACAGATTCAAAGCCGCTTGCTCAGTCTCTACCTGATGTTAGATGTAATTTAGTTCGAATTTATCGCGGATCGTGGGGTCCAATTTGCACGCCGATATCACACGGAACTGGGTGGCCAACGGATCGCTTCAAATGTAGCAACAACCACCCCCGCCCTTTAGGAAACATTTGTCTCCAGACTCCCCTGTTATTCGCCGGATGGGCAGCGTGGCTAGCAAACCGGCCAGTGCACCAACCGCCCAGTTCCGACCTAGGTTTTCCCCCGATTCTGCACTTTATTCCCCAAATTATAAGAATATGAATAAGAATAAGAGAATAAGAATAATTTATTTTCAAAAACCCGATCTGGGTATAGAAATTACTTATCTAATGGTATTTCTACAAATAAAATTACAGTTCAAATTACTCATAAAATTATAAAAAGTCTATACAAAACCTAATAATTGAAAAAAAACATTGAAATTCAAAAATTCAAAAATACAAAAAAACAAAGACATAAAAACTAGAAAAATAAAAACAACAGAAATAATGAGAAAACACAGAGAATCAGCAATTCAATAACAAAAATATACAAAAACTAGAAAATTATACATACAAAAATAGAATATATTGTCTTACAGATAATATAATCTTATATAAATATTAAAATTCTGTTATGTAAGGATTTCTCAATTAAATATTTTTTCGTCTCTTTCCTGAATTTGTCATAATTTTGAATATTTTTTATGTTTTCTGGTAATTTATTATAGAAAATGAGGCTTATGTAATGAGAAGTACGCTGGAATTTAGCAGTTGACGGGTGCAATGCCTGGACGTATAGGGATTTATTCCTCGTATGCATGTCAGCGTGCGTTACATAACTGTTTTTGTGTTTGTAAAATTCGCATAAACTTTCATGCACATATAAACTTCAGCGCCCTGTAGAAATTCCCACCTTAGACACGAAATATAAAAAATACTTCGAACTACATTTCACTAAAAGTGTCTTATACGTAGGTACATGCAATGCCCGCAGTAATCGAAAATAAAATCTTTTAATTTGTAACCTTATAATCTCTAAACATGAAATCTGAAAATACGTTTATCGAACAATTAAGGATTTTCTTAACGGCCAATATCTGTACAATAAAAAGGAGTCGGGTTTTATGTATGTTACCTAATAACTCACGAGCGGCTGCCTCGATTTGGATGATTCTTTCTTTTTTGTTTTGGTCATCCTTAAAAATAATAAAATAAAAAAAAATAAAATAAAAATAAAAAATAATTACTTAGGCTACAAAAAATCCGGAAAATCTCTCGGGAAAGTGAGAAAAATGTGAAAAATCGAAAATTATTTTAGCACCGAGCCTAATTGCGAGCGTTGTTTGACAAGAATAAAAATACGAAAACTTGAAAATCAAGATGGCGGCACATCGCGAAAACTGACATTTGACAGTTAACCCCTCATAATGCGAAGTAAACATTCGTCTGTCGCTTTTGTTATGTCAGTTTGGCGCGTAAAATTGGCGAGAGTCGATGGCCTTGTGGAAAACCTTGAGGAAAACGATCATAAGTTATAAACCACTATACAGATCATAAAAAGAATAACTGTAAAATGACCGCATTGAAATTTGAAATATAAAACATTATCTTGCGGTAGGCGACCGTGCGTCCCGCAAGGGATGTTACGGAGATAGCGGGTGTTGAATTTTACGAATGTTTCATTGCGTTTTCGTGATTCGGAAGGTAAATCAACTGAATTAACTGAATTTGTGTAATTCGTGGATGTTTTTCCAGGTTTTGCAATCATTTTTCACAGTTATGCCTTTGAGCAGACGCTCCAATCTCAGTAAAGTGTCCGCTCGAGCAAGACGACAAAAAGAGGTTCGAGCAACTGAAAGCGATGAGCATCGCCAAGAATTGAATGAAGTGACACGGATCCGTAATGTTGCAGTGCGAAGACGATTGAATTTGAGACAAAGCATATGCAGAGAAGCATTTTATTATGATCTGGCGATACAATACAGCGATTATGAATGCGTGCAAATTAGAGAAATGGACCATTTGTACCAATATTGCTATACCTGGAAGTATCGCCACGAACGACTCGGCTTGTGTGGCGCGGGGGGTAAAAATGAGATTGACACAATTGGTTTCACCACCAGAACCATCAGGATCGTTGGTGTCTGGAAATGCACCAGCTTCTAAGCATTTTGTGTCGTACCTACATACAACTTGGGTTGTCGACTACAGCGGGCGAGCCCGTCACCTCAGGAAGTTTTAACGATTAGTCGTTCGTGAGCGTAAGTGAGCGCAGAAGACTTGGGACAAAACAATCCACCGTCTAGCTACACCACGAGCCCGTAAGAGACCAACGCCTTAACCGCGATCAGATTACTCCGGTCTCTCGATTGGTTACGAGTTCGAGGTCGCTTGCGCGGTCCTCTCCCTTACGAAGCGGTGAAACGGTGTTTACCGAATCTATCGTGGAACACAGCGTCCTTTGCCCGGCTGTTCACCCAGGATCGGATGGCCGATGGTCATTTCTCGCCGTAAGGTCCGCAACCACCCCCGCTCTATAGGAAACAGTACAGCTTCCAGACTCCCCCGACTTACGCTATTTTTTGTAAAAAAAAATGTATTTATTGTAAATATGTTAAACTTTTTAAAATTTCGTATTTTTTTTGTAAATTTTGAATAAATGGGTTCTCGGAGCGGTACGGGGGAGGGTGGTTTACCCTATTTCACTCCCTGCGCGTTTTACCCTTCTGGTACGCGCGGGGTTATCGTGGCTCGGCATCCCGGGCTGACAAAACGACCCTCGTCGTTATAACTGCCCGGGCGATGGGCGGGGTTTGCTGCCCTTACCTATCGCCTTGAAACTCTTAACTCTTAGTCAGAGTGCACAGTCGATTGGCTTACGCCGCACGGTGCGCAGACCGTCCAGGAGCGCCAGAAGGTTGATTCCCAGGGGAAACTGACCATAAGGCCAGAGTCCTACCCAGGCTCGCACTTCATGCGTGGAGGCCGTCTGATAGGTGTTGACCCGTGAGTGTGACCAACCCTGAACAGAATGGGTCTTCGTGGCTAACTCAGCGAGGGGCCAATTAACCCCCCGTACCTACATACAATATTACAATAATTGCTTCCAAATCACTTCATTTGGTGCAGCACATATTGATCGCGACAATTTTATGCCCACACTAAAGGTAATTGCTTCACACTTATTTACAAATGATTCAATTAATGATCACTTCGGTGAAATATTCTTAACGCCAGAAAATTTGTGATTCAATACCTAATTTTCCATAAGCTGGGTTCGCCGTTGCCGGTGCCATATGCAGAACATAAATTTCTGCAAATCGTTTTCATGGCTAATTCACGGGAAGAAGAACAGCAACGATGTGCTTACAATTCAAAGACATTTTTTCATGAACACAATGAGTTGGTGGCATTATTTAAAACTGCACTTGGGCAAATGCCCTCTGATAACCACCAAATCGTTATTAGAGCAGACAAAACTCCAGCCGGGGAACATGCTTAGCAAGTTGAATCAAATACGATTGTGCAACGGAACTCGGCTGGCTGTAAAGAAATTAATGCCAAATGTTATCGAAGCGACGATTCTAAAAGGGAAGTACAAGGGAGAAGATGTGTTCATTCTACGAATACCAATGATTACTACCGACTTGCCATTTGAGTTTAAACTACTGCAGTTTTCCGTACGACTTGCATTCGCGATGACGGGCAACAAATCGCTAGGGCAATCGCTGACTGTTTGTGGAATAAATTCGGAAAATCCATGCTCTGCTTCACGCACGGCCAATTATATGTCGCCTGTTCGCGAGTAGGAAAACCGACATCTCTAAATGTATTAGCGCCAGAAAACAAAACGAAAAACATTGTGTATCATAGAACACTGCCTTAAAATACATTCCATTCGATTTGAAACAAATTCACTTTTCTTCAGCCAAAATCTGAAAAAAAAGAAAAGAAATCAATAGAGTCAAACAAAATCGTACTGTTTACACACTTTTCTCTTCAGTTTCGAACACAACGACCTCAACGAATCCCCAAATGGAAATTGATGAAACTGCTCTTTTGGTGAGACAAAAAATGAACAGTCAGATTGGAATCACGATCGATATTTTGAATTTGTAATAATGATACTGAGTATGCTGCTTCCAAATAAGAACTTAAACAAACAATGCAAATGTCAAACAACTGTTAATGAACGTTATCTAAGTTAGCGCCATCTGCTGCCAAACTAACAAATTCGTGGCGAGACGAAGTTCGCCGGTTTCCGCTAGTTTATAATAATGTTGAAGAGTTTAACATTTTTCGCCGTAATGGAATACATTTTCTATATAAGTCTGGAATACATTTTTATTTTAGTCACCTTATATTTTGACTTAACCATTTTATTTCTGATAATGTTACTTACGTACTTTTGTTAGAATTAAATAAAATAAAAAATAAAATAAATAAAATAATACCTCTTGTTTCATTCTTTGACTAATTCTGCAAAATGTAGTATTTTGTGGCAAGTATATCGTTCTTAATTTTTAATTTTAAAAATTCCTCTTACTAGCTAATGATGCATTTAATATTTCGATTATGTTTTAAATTACTGCTAATCTTAATATATATAAATTACGTGTCACGTTGTTTGTCCGCGATGGACTCCTAAACTACTTAACCGATTTGAATCAAATTTGCACACAATGTGCAGTTTGATCCAACTTGAAAGATAGGATAGCTTACGTCTTAATTTATAGTCGCGATATTATTTTATTGCAATGTCTATTATTTGACATTCGCAATTATCTGTTAGTTCCAAACGATTTTAACAGATGGCGTTATCTATTGAGTAATCCATAGATGGCGCTGCTATGTTAAACCTACAAACGTCACAGTCGGCCAAGCGTTATTCTAAATTCAAAATATTGTGAAGGTAATACAGTGAAATTATTCCTGCTTTTTAATTATTTGTGCTTCATTGTTCAAAACTCTTTAATTAAAATATATACATGTAAGTATTATCACATAGTTATAAAAGTGGAATAACTGCAGTATAGGAACCTCTCTCCAATTTTTTTCATTTTAATGCTAAATCTGGAAGAAAATTGTGTCGGTCGCTATAAATAAGCGAGATATAGGCATTCAAAGTTTAAATTTTAAAAACAGGCCAAAATAATATAATATAAAAATGGATGTTGGTATATCTGTATGCCCGCCCGTCTGTCCGAGTTTAATAGACTCCGAAACCGTTTGACCGATCACCATGAAAGTTGGCATATATATGTATTTATTCATGGTTAAGGTTTTTATATATATATCCGCTTTGTTGCAACTTTCAACTAGACGGCGCTGCAGCACACCAACTTCTATACTGCTCAACCGATCGCCATGAAAATTGGTATACATTGGTATTTCAGAAAGGATATAACACGGGCAACGCCGGGTAATACCACTCGTATATGTATATTTTTTACTATTTTATTCCGAATTTGAATTGTTTGTAATTCTGTGTATTCAAACAATTCAAAGTTGCTTCGACGTTAATGTAATCGCCAAATTCTGTATCGTCACTAAAAAGAAGCGAGATGCATAAAATATATAGCCGAAACTTATTATATTTTAATTACAACTTTTCTAAGTATTCTCTATCAGCTTCTATATACGAGTTCATCCGTATAAACGAAGATTAAAAATACTCGCGTAAGTATTATTTGTAAACGTGATCAAGAGCAGTTACAAATAAACGCATTTCGGTGATCGGTTTCAACCCTTTTGTTATTTTTTAAATTAAGATATTTCTGCTTATTATCTTGAATAGGCCTTGGAGCTATGAAGAGGAAATATCTTTGTGCAATGTTGTGTCTTCGGTACCCAGTGGTTTAAGATTGTTTTTACTCGAGTTAGGAAGAAGAAGAAAAAGAAAGTATAGCTTTATTTGATATGTTATAACGTGTATTCCTCACCTGTTTTCATCCAGATTTCCGTTTTTTTTTTTGCAGATTATCGTCCGTATGGTTCCGTAGCCTTTTCCAATTGAAAACAAGTAAATTCACTTATTTCTTTAATAAAATTTACATAGCGGTGTATGTTGACCTTGGTTTTCTAAAAAGCGTTGCCAACGTATCGGAAAAAGCTTTCACACATTAAATAAATGTCTTAAAATAATATTCAGGGCATGCATACGAATATATAAAGATTTTAAATTTATAATTTTATTATTAATATTACGAATTTTAAATTATATAAATTTTCTATTTTATATGAGTTATATAGGTAAGCCAGTGTAATAAAATATAAGATATTATATACTTAGTGTTAGGTTAAAAAATAATTATTTACAACGCTGTCCACGCAGTGAGGCAGCAAAGATTTGGAATCGTTTTATTGGTATCCCGGATTCGCGAACAATGCCGCCTGCACTTTGAAGGGCGAGATAATATGTCCTTTCACAGAAATCCGAACTCACCCCTTGCCTTCCTGGCACAGAGACAATAGGCGTAGCTGGTCCGTTTTACAACACTATTGCGCCATTGTTCACATACGGGTTAACTTTTCGAAGACGTAAATCTGAAGTGCACCCTGTCATAAAGACGACCTCGCTTTCTCTGAAAGGACTATAACATTTCAAAAAACCCAGCCATTACTCAAATGGCGGGCCCTTGCTCAAATGGCGCGCCCTAAACCTTATGATTAATTTAGTTATCAGATAATTGATCTATGATAATTATATTATAAAATAGGATAAGGTTACCAAACGGTCTGTGAGAAAAAATAACTTGACACCCTATTATTATTTAGCTAATTAATGTAAGCTTGATTGTTAGTATAAGATAACATAAATTACTAAGTAAGCATACTAACATAATAAAATGTTCAGGTCCGATATGAAAATTAGTAAACATGTATGCGTCTAATTAGAGTACCTAGTAAATTGGGGTGATTAGATTAATTAATTTTGTAATTAGGGTGATATGGTAATCAACTTTAATCTATGATACAGAAGCATCCCTAAATCACCATATCACCGTATTTGAGTTGTTAGTTATAAGTAGAGATAATTATACAATTAAGTAGACATAATTAAACATTTAGTAATGTATTTACGTGCACTGCTATCTATGAGTATATTGGCATACCATTTTGGAAAGAGGCGTTTCCCTTTAGATCCTTTGACCAATAAGAGAAGGTGTGAAATCGTTCCGGCCAGTAAAAGCATAGACATGGCGTTTAAGGGGCTGAAGGATTTTTATTGTAAACAGTGAGGAAAGCGAAGGATGCCATTTTTAGTTAGTTGCCAAAAGAGGTCGGAGACGAGCGGGCACCTTTTCGGGTGTTATAAACCGACGTCACCGCGATAAATGTAATCGCGAGTTATCATAGGGCAATGGGCCCGTAAATAATAATTAATAAGTTCTGAATATACAAGTTAGAAAAATAAATGTGCTTTAATTGCCGGGAAGCCGTAGAAGTTAAAGTGTCGTCAGTCAGCAGCCGGAAAATCGAGGAAGCTTCACTGCCGAGGCCAACCTGGCTGAAATAAAGGATGCTGTAAACCACGAAAGAGGGTGAGTTAAATATATTATTACAGTCCACTGGGGACTCGCCCTGATGCAAAAGGCATCCGAAAATTCACACTCTTCGCTGATAGAACATAATTGGTCATATTCGAGCCGGATGGAGATCACCAAGTCCAATAAGTGACAGAAAAATTGAAAATTTGAAGAATCTGTGTTGATCAACGAAGAATTAAAATGTCTGCAGCATCCAAGAGACAGCCAATCAGGCCCAACTCTACAGCATCGTCGGCAATAAGCCGAAGGAGCGAGCGTCTACAGGAGGTTAAAGAAGCCTCTGAAGAAATTCTACGTGTAACGAGAGCCGCGGCGAAGATTAAGGCAGAAAAAACTAAATTAATCGCGGCGGCGGCAGCAAAGGAAGAAATCGCCAAGGCGGAAGAAAGAAAAAGAGCAGCGGGCGCGGCAGCAGCATTACAAGCGACTCAAGCGGACTTAGCGGAACAAGAACAAGTGCTGGAAGCGGAAGGAGATCACGCACGTAGAATTCTGGAAGTTGTGTCAGAATCTTTTCATGAATCCACCGCCGAAAGCTGGCAAAATCGCCAGCTCTCCAGCAGAGCGGAATCAGTCGCCGAACGAACTTCTGCGTGGGCGGAAAATAATTTTCGCGAATGCACCGGAGAATCGAGACAAGACATGCCACCCGGCCCGGAACGAGTCGCCGCAACGGAAATCGTCGAAGAAAACATCGAACAATCAGTGCGGCAAATACACGGAAAAGTGAGTGAAAACCTAGTGCTGTGTTCGCGAGGAAATGGGATTGCGCCTGACGCGCGCGCTACAAGCGCGCAGGCAACTCCAGCCACGAGCACGCAGCCAGCGCAGACAGCTGGAGACGGCACGGGCGTCGCGGCGCCGCATCCGGTTGCCAAAGCGGGCGCCTCTTCAAGTGGAGACAGCGGCGATAAACAGTTATTAGAGCAGGTTTGTCAAGTTATTGCTAATGTTTCTTCCAGACCGTTTTATGATAACCATTTACCAGTATATTCAGGGGATCCGATAGAGTTTATCGCGTTTAAAGCCATTTTTGAACAGTCTACCACTGTGGGAAAGCTGACAGACGCTCAAAATTTATTACGCCTCCAAAAAGCACTCAGAGGAAAAGCGAGAGATGCCGTATCAGGTCTGTTATTATTCCCCAATCAAGTATCAGAAATAGTAAAAACTCTGGAAACCTTGTTTGGAAATCCTAATGCTGTTATAAACCGCACCATAAGTGAGGTACGTCGGATGAGTAACCTGAGCGAGGACATAGATCATGAAGCTTTGACGAAATTTGCATGCAAAATTAAAAACTTAATCGCCACGCTCCAATCGTTAGAGCGAAACGATCATTTACTTAATCCCGATCTGTTATCCAATCTAATCGGCAAATTACCGAAAAACCTTTTAACCACTTGGTTGGCCGATAAAAATAGGCAAACGTCAGACGAACCGGTAATTGTTTATTTTTCGAAATGGTTAGAGTCATTAGCGATTAGCTCGAAAGATGCCGGGATCGCCGGGGCAGATATTAAAAAATATCAAGGCCACAGCCGCGAAAATAAGCTAAAGGGAAATGCAAACCATAAAAAAGAATACGTTTTTAATGCTCGCGATAAAACGCCGGAATCGGTGAAATGCATTAAATGCGATGAAAATCATTATTTGTCAAAATGCGAGAGTTTTAAAAAACTGTCATTAGACGAACGCTGGGCTTTGATTAGAGAGATGAAGAGATGTTTTAAATGTTTATCAAAATCGCATGGAAGTCGCTCTTGTCCAGCTTATCGCAAGAACCAGCGCGCGAAATATCATTTTCTATTATCGAACGCAAGTTTAGAAAATAAAAAACCAAACGACGTAGATAGAAGTGTTGCTCGCGCGAATAATGACAACCAGGAAAATATAGTCGCCCATACGATTAAGAGAAATAATATTCTTTTAAAAGTTTTACCGGTAGTTATCACGGGTCCAAAAGGAACTAAAACCGTATACGGTCTGGCAGACGAGGGTTCAACTGTATCTTTATTGGATCAGGCGGTGGCTAACGAACTTGGTTTAGACGGGACATCTAAACCATTGGAAATCCATGGTGTAAACGAAATGACCGCCACATCTCAAAATGCTAAAACCGTTACATTTCGAATTAGAGGAGAGGAAGAAAGCAAGTCTTACGAAATGCAAGCATACAGCATAAATAATCTCAAACTCCCATTGTTAAAAAGTATACCCCGTGACGAGATAACCGGACGAAAGTATATAAATACCATAGCGCGCGAGGTAACCGAAGTCCAACCGCAATTGTTAATAGGTGCTAATTGCTGGCAGCTTATTATATCTCGAGGACTCTCCACAATTAGTAACGGGATATCGGCTTCACGGACGCGCTTAGGATGGGTGGCCGTGGGGGAATTGGACAGCGGGAACTTCGACAACCGAGAGCACAGTTTCTGTATCACGAACCGGCATGACGACCACCTGGAAGATCTGCTCACTGAAAGTTTACGTCGCCAGGAAGAATGGCCAGAAAAACAGAGAGTCAACCCCGAAATTGTTCGCGCAGAAGAGCTGTTGCGAACTACAACCGTTATAAAAGACAATATTTGGACCACTGGTTTACTATGGCGTCAAGAGGGAATTATTATGCCACCAAACCGTAGCATGGCGTTTAAACGGTTACGATCAGTAGAAATTAAAATGGATAAAGATAAAGTTTTCGCCGACGCTTATTGCAAGCAAATCGAGCGCTATCTGACGGAGGGCTACGCACAGGAAGTGCCGAAAGACATTCTAAGCTCAATGGGAAATATATGGTATTTACCGCATTTTGGGGTAGAAAATCCCGCCAAACCGGGAAAGTTAAGGGTAGTTTTCGACGGAGCTGCTACATGCCATGGAACGTCACTCAATAGTTGCCTTGTCGCAGGACCTGACCTATATAATTCTATCATAGGAATACTTTTTAAGTTTAGAGAAAACCCCATTGCATTTTCTGCCGACATAAAAGATTTTTTCTTGCGTATTAAAATTCAAGAAGAAGACAGCTTCAAGCAGCTTTTCTTATGGCGAGGTAAGAACCGCGATAGTGAACCACAAACTTATCGTATGTGCTCCCTCTTATTCGGTTCGAAGTCATCTCCGTGCAGTTCTCATTATGTGCGTAACCTTAATGCCGAACGTTTCGCAGACCAGTATCCAGAAGCCGCAAAAGCCATTAAGCAAAATCATTACTGCGATGATCTTTTATTTGGAGCGGACACAGTGGGAGATGCTCAACGTTTAATTCGGGAAATAAATTATATACACACTCAAGGAGGGTTTCATCTAACTAATTGGGCTACCAATGACAGCAGGGTGTTGTCAGAGGTTTCGGAGGATAAAATAGCAAAACAAAATGTACCTATCGAAAGGAGTGAACTAGGTGTGCAACGATTGTTAGGATTGCATTGGATTTCCGAAACCGACGAACTATCGTTCGATTTACGCATGCATAAAGTGGATAGCGCATTAATCGCGGGCACTAAAACGCCGACAAAAAGAGAAATATTGAGGGTTATTATGAGCGTTTACGACCCACAGGGATTTCTCGCGACATTGACCGTACGGGCGAAAATCATAATGCAATTAGTATGGAAAAGCAAGATAAAATGGGATCAGGCTGTAGATAGCTCGATAGAGAAAGCATGGCAGGAGTGGTTAGTATTTTTACAGAGGGCGGCCGATGTCAAAATTCCTCGCTACTATCAGACCTCAAAAATAGAGGGGGAGAGGCGAGAATTACACATTTTTTGCGACTCAAGCGCCGAAGCGATGTGTGCTTCCGCTTATCTGAGGGTAATAAGAGGCGATACGACACCTATGGTGACTTTGATAGGAAGTAGAACGCGAGTTGCGCCTTTAAAGAATTTAAGTATACCTCGTTTAGAACTTACGGCGGGCTTGTTAGGGGCTCAATTATGTCATAAAATTAGACAAGATCACTCGATAGAGATCCACGAACAGGTGTTTTGGACAGATTCCAGAAACGTATTATGGTGGGTAAGATCTCGAAGTGACGAATATCAACAATTCGTATCGAACCGCTTGGGAGTAATTGACGAATTAAGCCAAGCCGAGGAGTGGCGATGGTTAAGTGGCAAATTGAACCCAGCGGATGATGCGACGCGATTACGCGCACCTGTCGATATGTCTCCAATAAGCAGATGGTTCACAGGTCCTAGCTTTCTACAACAAGGGCGCGAGTTCTGGCCGGCGGAAATTCCAGATGAATTACGGGAAGATGAAAGAGCGGGTTTAGAATATCGACCGGCGGTGACACTTCATATCCATGAAACGGATAAAGGACTTATCGACATGGAACGCTTCTCCAATTATCAACGGTTGATTAGAACGATGGCACATGTACAAAAATTCGCTAACCTATGCCGGAGAAAATGCCAAAATCGCGATATATCTGCTTGCGATATATCCGCAGCCGAGAAAGAATTAATTAAAGATTCTCAACGGCGCTGTTTTGGCCGCGACATTTTTTGCTTAAAAAACAACAAAAAACTACCGGCAGGAAGTAGACTGAAAGGTTTAAATGCGTTCATAGATGGGACAGGTTTCATTAGAATGGGCGGTCGTATCGGCGCGGCGCTCGGTGTGCCTTATGATACCATGTATCCTATGATTATAGAAGGCAAAGATCAATTTACCCAACTATTGATAAAGAAAAGGCATGACGAAAATTTACATGCAGGTGTTGAGAGTGTGCTGGCGACATTGCGTCAGCGTTTTTGGGTTATAAATCCGCGCCGTAGTGTTAAAAGGGAGTTATTTCGTTGCATACTGTCAAATAAAAAAGGCCAAGCCGGTGACCGCATTGATGGGAGACCTTCCGGCGGAACGTTTAGAACACCATACTAGACCTTTTAGCTGCGTCGGATTAGACGTATTTGGGCCGATGGCGGTGACAATTGGTAGGCGAAAAGAACACCGATACGGTGTACTATTTACGTGCTTGTCAGTGAGAGCGGTGCATATTGAAGTTTTGGAATTCTTGTCCACGGATTCTATGATACAGGCTATTAGGCGTTTTATTAGCAGGCGCGGAAAGCCGCGAGTAATATACTCAGACAATGCAACCAATATGAAAGGTAGTTGTGCTGAACTTCGCCAGGCGATGAGCGGTTTAGACAACGAGGCAATTAAAAATAATTTAAGTAATAAAAATATTACCTGGCGTTTTATTCCGCCAGCCAGTCCTAGCCAGGGCGGTGCTTGGGAAATAATGGTGAAAGCAGTAAAAAACGCTTTGAAAGCCGTTTTAAAGGAACAGGCGCCCCGTCTCGAGACATTGGCGACCTTATTAACGGAAGCCGAGGCGGTCATTAATTCTCGACCTTTGACCCACCTTTCGTTAGATTCCCGCGACGCCGAACCATTGACCCCTCTAAACTTCTTGCTAGGATACACTTACGGTGACCAGTCAGCAGGTCAATTCAGCCCCCAGGATCTGTGCAGTAAAAAGCAATGGCGGCATAGCCAATATCTAGCGGACGCCTTTTGTAGGCGTTGGTTACGGGAAATATTACCAACATTGGCATCGCGACCGAAATGGAAAGAAACTACGGAGCCCCTAAAAGAAGGAGACCTGGTGTTGATTATTGACCCGTCTATAAGTCGCGGTCACTGGCCAAGGGGTATAATCGAAAAGGTGTATCCCGATAAGAAAGGAAATGTACGCGTGTTAGATGTGAGAGCAAATAATCGATTGTATCGACGTTCCATCGGTAAGATCGCTCGACTCATCGTAGAATAGTTAAAAAGTAGATTAATAATAAAAAAGTCCCTTTAAACTTAGTTATAACATTAAAAATGATAGGTAGAAGGCAACATACCACCCTTACAAATAATTAATAGACAAAAGTGACACTGTCTGTCACTGGGGGGGAAATGTTAGGTTAAAAAATAATTATTTACAACGCTGTCCACGCAGTGAGGCAGCAAAGATTTGGAATCGTTTTATTGGTATCCCGGATTCGCGAACAATGCCGCCTGCACTTTGAAGGGCGAGATAATATGTCCTTTCACAGAAATCCGAACTCACCCCTTGCCTTCCTGGCACAGAGACAATAGGCGTAGCTGGTCCGTTTTACAACACTATTGCGCCATTGTTCACATACGGGTTAACTTTTCGAAGACGTAAATCTGAAGTGCACCCTGTCATAAAGACGACCTCGCTTTCTCTGAAAGGACTATAACATTTCAAAAAACCCAGCCATTACTCAAATGGCGGGCCCTTGCTCAAATGGCGCGCCCTAAACCTTATGATTAATTTAGTTATCAGATAATTGATCTATGATAATTATATTATAAAATAGGATAAGGTTACCAAACGGTCTGTGAGAAAAAATAACTTGACACCCTATTATTATTTAGCTAATTAATGTAAGCTTGATTGTTAGTATAAGATAACATAAATTACTAAGTAAGCATACTAACATAATAAAATGTTCAGGTCCGATATGAAAATTAGTAAACATGTATGCGTCTAATTAGAGTACCTAGTAAATTGGGGTGATTAGATTAATTAATTTTGTAATTAGGGTGATATGGTAATCAACTTTAATCTATGATACAGAAGCATCCCTAAATCACCATATCACCGTATTTGAGTTGTTAGTTATAAGTAGAGATAATTATACAATTAAGTAGACATAATTAAACATTTAGTAATGTATTTACGTGCACTGCTATCTATGAGTATATTGGCATACCATTTTGGAAAGAGGCGTTTCCCTTTAGATCCTTTGACCAATAAGAGAAGGTGTGAAATCGTTCCGGCCAGTAAAAGCATAGACATGGCGTTTAAGGGGCTGAAGGATTTTTATTGTAAACAGTGAGGAAAGCGAAGGATGCCATTTTTAGTTAGTTGCCAAAAGAGGTCGGAGACGAGCGGGCACCTTTTCGGGTGTTATAAACCGACGTCACCGCGATAAATGTAATCGCGAGTTATCATAGGGCAATGGGCCCGTAAATAATAATTAATAAGTTCTGAATATACAAGTTAGAAAAATAAATGTGCTTTAATTGCCGGGAAGCCGTAGAAGTTAAAGTGTCGTCAGTCAGCAGCCGGAAAATCGAGGAAGCTTCACTGCCGAGGCCAACCTGGCTGAAATAAAGGATGCTGTAAACCACGAAAGAGGGTGAGTTAAATATATTATTACAGTCCACTGGGGACTCGCCCTGATGCAAAAGGCATCCGAAAATTCACACTCTCTTCGCTGATAGAACACTTAGAAAATACGTAAATTAGTCAATCTTTTACGATAACAGGGAATTGTGACAGAAGTAATGTTATGCATTATCACTATAAATGTACCACCATATTTCGGACATTAAATATATTTCTATTTCTATTTCTATTACTATTATATAAACTCAAAATATAAAATACGAAATACATATTATTTCATATTATATACCTAGAAGTATAGATAAATGAGAAAACATATTTTTCCATTGATAAACATGACTTGGTAAGCACAATTCAATAATACGATATGATATTTATTTGGGAAAGATTCAAAGACCAGCGGTATAAAAGGCAAACCATTTTTAGATTCGCACAGTTTCCAAGGTTTCGCACAAAATTCCTTGGTATGTTTTTTAAATAGTGCATGTGTTTTTATATTTTTTAATTCCTCTGGTAACCTGTTATAAAATGTTATGCTTCTGTATTGAGTTGTCTTTTGAAATTGTGAAATTGCATGTATAGAATTATGAGTATACATCGATTTGTACCTTGTATTGTGGGAATGTATGTGGGCAAGAGTTTGGTACAGGGTATATAATATAGGTGGTACAGAGTATATAATATTGGTATATAATACAGGGTGGGGCATAAGTCGCGCAGCCAAAAGTTCAAACCCTAGCAAAAAATAATAAATAAAAATAAGGGAATTCGGAATAGTGTGAGGAGCAACACTCATCCCTCTTCTTTAAAATGAAAGTGGGTAAAACATGCCAGTACACGCGGTTCGTCTTCTGTGGCGGTTTAAGTGTTAAAAGTTCTAAGTTCCAAAATGCTTAAAGTAGACCGAATTTTCGCTGTCCATACATTAAGTTGGTATATTATTTAGAAGGTCTTATAAAATTGAAGGAATGTTGCTTATTTTTGGTTGTTTTGCAGTGATCAAGTAGCCCCATCCGTATTGGAGCAATACGAGACTTCTCTCCGCGACCCTATATTCTCGCAGCTGTACAAGAAGATCGTCCATTATTTCATTATGTATAAGCGCTTCCTCACGCCCTACACCAAGAAGGACTTGTTCTTCGAAGGAGTGACCGTTGACCAAGTAAAATTCGACCAACTCGTGACCTACTTCGATAACTTTGAATGGGACATCACTAACAGCGTGTTTCTGAGCAAGGCAGAACTAACCAAGGACCACAAGCACCCCGTTTTCTTCGTCCGCCAGCCGCGTCTAAACCACAAACCCTTCGATGTGAAGATCGACGTCACCGCCACCGGTACCTACGACGCAGTCGTCAGGATCTTCCTAGGGCCCAGATACGATGACTACGGACACATGGAATCCATCGATCGCTCCCACTTCGACTTTGTCGAAATGGACAAATTCCTTGTCAAACTCCAAACTGGCAAGAACTCCATCGTTCGCAACTCGCGCGAGTTCTGGCATACGGCCAAGGACCGCACCACCACCTACGAATTATACAAGGCGATGATGACCGGCAAAGATTTCATTTTAGACAGAACAGAGATGCACTCCTTCTTCCCCAACAGACTGCTCTTACCCAAGGGAACCAAAGGCGGCTTCCCCTTCAGGCTCTACGTGTTAGTGTCACCGTGGATCTCCCCCAAGGTTGAATACGGAACTGGATTCGACCCTATCTATCAGAACGGCGTTGGAAGCGGTGCTCGGATGCTGGATAATCGCGCACTCGGCTTCCCCTTCGACCGCTCTATCGAGTACCAGAAATTCTTTCACCAGGAGAACATGTACTGGAAGGACGTTGACATCTACCATATTGGACAGGATTACACCCGCGGTGTTTACAATTTCTATGAAAAGGACTACAGTAAGAACATCGCCCATTAACCTAGAATATAAACTTACAATTAATGTAAATATTATAAGATCGTTGATAAAAAATCTGTTTTATTTACAACATAATATGCTTTAACTTTTTCAATAATTTAATTTGTGAGGTTTGGGGGAGAGGGGGGTGTTTAAAGGGGGGGGGGGGGGGGTTATTGGAGAAAGGGGGGTTTATCTGTGGGAGGATTGGGGGAAGATGTATTGTTTTGGACGAAAATATTCTTATTCTTCCGATATTCTTCTATTTTCGTGGGCTCCTATTCGCTTTATATATAGTGCTTAAATAGTTACCCAAGTACTATGCAGATATAAAGTTTCGGACGAAAACACATTCGCTATCGGGAGGGGAGGGAGGAAGGGGGGGGGGGGAATAGTGTCATAATATTCAGATGACAGTCCTTGGCTATTTGCCAGGAAAGTCTTGGGGTGACACGACCGATTTTCTATTCTTTTACATTTGTTTGTTTTCCGTATTTGGTACTGCAAGGTTGGAAATTCTGTCTCCAGTAAAATTAGTTTTGTGGATACATAGAACCTTTCAGGCTGACGCCTGCATCGATTTGTGTACATATAACTCTTACATGGGATTACAGTAACTTTGTTAGGTACGGAGAAAGCTCTGAGGATTGTTTGCAAGAAGGTCCTCGTTGGTGGGATTTAATATAGATTTGTTAGCAGTTACACCCATAATAGGTAAATTTATAAATTTATTTTATTCATTTAACTTATTCTATATTTTCCTAGAACCAAGGAGAATGGACTGCCACTGCAGCCAATTGCCTTGATAATATTTTTGAAACAGTGAGTATAAAAATGTGATAAAAATGTCTATAAAAATGATAAAAGTGAAAAATAAAAAAAGATTTAAAAAAAATTACTATGCTCTAACTTTAGAAGTAGCGCGATGACGGTATTTACTAAATAATTCATTGCATTTAAGATAGTTTCCCTACAACTAATTGGAATTTACCAAACGGTACACGTTTTAAATTTACTGTAGGTATTCGGTTACTGAACATACATTTATTTTCACCTGTTAGCGAAAATGACGCAGATGGCGCCGACTAATCCATGTCAAATTAAATTGTTGTAATGGTTGAAATAATACACAAACTAATAGTTAAAGGAAAAACAAAATAATTTATTGAACAGTTTTTTTAATGTTTTTTTATTAATTCTAAAAAAAAAACGTAATATTCATATTTCACTAACTGGCACGTTATTGTTCAGCAAACATTTACGCTACTACTATGAATATAATGACGAAAATCTGCAATTTTATAATTTATCTTATTGTTATTATAATATTTTTAAATCGCCCGAATTGAGAAATGTTTATAACCTAAATTCAAGAAACTAATCAAAATATTTTTTCACAATAATATAAAGCAGACTGTTTCTACATCAAAGGTACTTTTGTAAATATTCTCTAAAAATAACGTGGCAGATCAAAAGTTAATGATAGTTTACAAATGCGTTTGTGTTTTATTTTACCACTAAAGCAATTTTATAGGACTTATATTATTTATCGACAGGTTTTTAGTCACTGGGATAGAGTCGCGATTTATATAATTTTGAACATACCGAACTATGATATAAATAATAGCAATAATTATAAACGCTTTAAATTTTTCATTACTTTACGCTGAGCTTCGACTTTGATTAAAGTTTTATCTACTAGCGAAACTTGCCGGAAGTCTAGAAGTTACTTATTTTACTTTTAAATCGGCTGGTGCCTTGTTTGGATTTGGGAATATTTACGATTACACGAGATTGATTGGGTGTCTCTGACTTGCGAACAGAAATGTAGGTTTAAAGCCCTGTTAATATAGAAACCTTTACCCTTTAACCAACCGATCTCTAAAGCTAAGCGACCATTCTTTATGAAATATAAAATCACTCGATTAGATCTTAATTTAAGCGAAATCACAAAGAAATATTTGATTAAATAGCTGCTTATGCCGTTGTATATAAATTTTGTTTTCCCCTATAGTTCGCTAAAAATATTTGCGTATCGTACCATTAATCGTGAGTGTTACTGGTAGCATTCCGATTTCATAGGTGTTTAACGCGCGTGTGGGGGGCTTGTATGCTTGTCGGAAGTCGTGGGGGTGACACAGCCGATTTTTCAAAACATAATTTTCTTAGGTTCACCCTACCTACTAAAAAATAATGAAAGTTTGACTGGAAATATTGCAAGCGGTAGGTGTATTTTTTTTAAACAATTACGATTATCAAGAAAACAGAGTAAAGGTCAACAAACGTGGTAAAACAAAAAATATATGTCGTGTGCCATTATATCAGCTTGTTTATAAAGAAAAAAATATAATTTATTGATATTCACCTCAGATACTATTCCGAAAAATAAAGCGATGATATTTATTACCAACAATATAATAATACAAGATAAACATGAACCCAAAACATGAAAGACTTGCGCATTATCGATCGATAACTTTCGAAGTTTATCAATTAGGGGAATAGTATAAAAAGAGGAACGATTTTGATATTGGTACAGTTTCCAAGGTGGTTTGCTCCAAGAAGCATCTCACCATGAGGGGTCTCACTGTCGTACTGGCTTGCCTGGGCGTTGCTGCTGCATTCACCGTTGTTCCGACATACAAGGACCAGAAAGTTGGTAAGTAGAGACATAATTTATAAACTACTGACAACATTTTAAAAATTAAATAAGCTAAATTAATGTATTATTTTCACGCAGCCGATGAAAAATTCCTTTATCGTCAAAAGAAAGTCTTCGAACTCTTCAGCCATGTCACCCAGCACACCAAATTCCCGGAAATCTCAAAGATCGGCCAAGACTACAAATTGGAATCCGATATGGATAAATACGAGGTAAGCTTACTCTTTCCAATCGATGCAAAATTAAAATTTAGATTTGTTCTTAAACTCAATGTTTGTTCGCAGAATGTAAAAGCCATCAAGGAATTCTGGATGATGTACAAAGAAGGGCTCGTCCCCAAGGGCCAGATCTTCTCCGTCTTCTACAAAAACATGAGGCAAGAGGCTATCGCCCTCTTCCATGTGTTCTACTACGCCAAGGACTTCGAAACCTTCTACAAGGCCGCTTGCTGGGCTCGCGAAAACGTCAACGAGGGTATGTTCGTCTACTCCCTGACTGTCGCCGTCTTCCACCGCAAGGAACTCCAAGGAATCGTTCTTCCCCCCATCTACGAGATCTACCCTTACTACTTCGTCAACAACGAAATCATCGAGCGCGCTCAGCGCATCAAGATGCAAGACGGTGTGATCGATACTAACCTAGCCAAACAGTACGGAGAATACAAAGACAACATCTACTACTTACACACCAACTACACCGGTTGGTACGTGCAGTACAACCACGAACAGACCCTCTCCTACTTCACCGAAGATATCGGCCTGAACGCCTACTACTACTACTTCCATACTGACTATCCGTTCTGGATGGGAGGTGAAGAATATGGACTAAAGGCTGATAGACGCGGAGAATGGTACTACTACATCCACCAACAGCTTCTGGCTCGTTACTACCTTGAGAGACTCACCAACGACCTCGGCGAGATCCCGACCTTCTCTTGGCGCTGGCCCGTCAAGACCGGATACTACCCATCGCTGAAATATCACAATGGTCTCCAATTCCCGGTTCGCACCAATCACTTCGAACTTCGTACTCCCGAAAATCTTTTGGAGCTCAAAGAAGTCGAATATATGGAGACCTCCATGAGGGATATTATCAGCAGGGAAAAATTCCAATTGGTAAGCATTTACGCTGTTAAATATCACTTGCATTTCGGAGCTTTTACTAAATTGAGATGTTTCTTATAGACTGACGGCACCGAATACAACTTTAACGACCCTACCACCATTGACGTCATCGGACAGATGATGCAGCAGAACCCCGACATCATGGACAAGGTTAACAGGCGTGTGTTCAACTACTACATCGTCATCGCTCGTGCTCTTCTCGGCGCCTCCCGCGATCCAATCATGGAGTTAGTATACTTTTTAATCATATTCTATTCCCAGGCGACTCCCAAAGCCATCTCTTTATGTGAAAACAAGATAAAGACCGCCTTGAAATGCACCTAGGCCTTGGTAGATCTATATTTACTCATCTAATCTAACTTAGCTTCCCATTATATTTTCTTAATCGTTTACTAATTTTGGTTTTTATGTTTGTGCAGTACGCAAGTCGCCCCATCAGTGTTGGAGCAATTCGAAACTTTTCTTCGCGACCCGATGTTCTGGCAGTTGTACAAGCGCGTCGTCCGCTACTTCATCCTGTTCAAGCGCCACCTTACTCCCTACGCCAAGAAGGATCTGTTCTTCGACGGAGTCACCGTCGACCACGTCGAAGTTGACAAACTAGTCACCTTCTTCGACACCTTCGACTGGGATATCACCAACGGCGTATACAATTCTAAGGAAGAACTCACCAAAGACGCCAAGCCCCTCGTTTTCTTCGCTCGCCAGCCGCGTCTGAATCACAAACCCTTCGATGTGAAGATCGACCTCACCGCCGCCGGTACCTACGAAGCCGTCGTCAGGATCTTCCTCGGACCCAGATTCGACAGCTACGGCAACATGGAATACATTGACCGCTCCCACTACGACTTCGTCGAAATGGACAAGTTCCTTATTAAGCTCCAGTCCGGCAAGAACTCCATCGTTCGCAACTCCCGCGAATTCTGGCACACAGCCAAGGACCGCACCACCACCTACGAATTGTACAAAGCGATGATGACCGGCACGAACTTCGTCCTGGACAGAACCGAGATGCA
Source organism: Micropterix aruncella (assembly GCA_944548615.1). NCBI lineage: Eukaryota > Metazoa > Arthropoda > Insecta > Lepidoptera > Micropterigidae > Micropterix > Micropterix aruncella. The sequence goes on from OX155963.1 coordinate 954,361, forward strand.
CTCCTTTTTCCCCAACAGACTGCTCCTACCCAAGGGCACCAAGGGCGGCTTCCCCTTCAGGTTCTACGTGATCGTGTCCCCGTACTTGGCTCCCAAACTCGAATACGGAACCGGCTTCAATCCCATCTACCAGAACGGAGTTGGAAGCGGAGCTCGTCTGCTGGATAACCGTGCTCTCGGCTTCCCCTTCGACCGCTCCATCGAGTACCAGACTTTCTTCCACCAGGAGAACATGTTCTGGAAGGACGTTCAAATCTACCATATGGGCCAGGATTACACCCGTGGCGCCTTCAACTTCCATGACACCAACTACAACAAGAATGTCGCTCACTGAATACGACACTTCTACAATTAAGAGTACAGAACGAATGACGCTGTGATGACATTGTTACTAATACTGATACTATTTATAAGATTGTAATTAAATAAATTATATTTCATATGTCAAAAAATATTTTTCATTTCAATTCATGGTGAAGATGTTTCTTTTAATGCTGTATTTTCCTGCAGATGTCATAAACAAAGTGCTGTTGGTTCGGTTTTTAATAATTTTCCATTTTTTTCTTTTCTCAAAACATTTTGTCGGCCTCGAGCTTAGAAATGTAGACACTATAGTATATGTAAGTGGGTCGTTAAACTATTTGAGCAAGAGTAGATACCTTCGATATAATGTCTGGTCAGCTGAGCTCTTTTGTCAGTGTCTGCTGTCTGCTGTATAGTAGATGTTTAGAGATGATTAGACGTTAGACGGACGTTATGTGGATGATTAGACGTTACGGTTTGTTGCCTAGGATACCATTCTATTTTTTACAGGCTTGTTTGTTAGTTTGAATAGGTCAAATCTTGGTTCAGTTCTGATGACAATACATTTTTTTGGTAAGCATAACCTGATTCTACACCCAGGGTTGGCTCGAAACGAGATGACTCCTCAACGGTTAACGTCACAGAAATTAAATTTTGTATACGGATTTAATTATGATAGTATGTATATTCTTTTTTTTTTACTGTTTTACTGCGACAAGGCTGCTGCACCCAGGGTTGGTTGCCAATGAGGGGACTCCTCAACGATCAACAGTACAAATACTAAATTCTGTATGGCATTCACTATGACATGGCTGCTGTACCCAGGGTTGGCTCTGGACAGAGCATTTTAATAAAACCTCGTTTTAAAAAATGTGTTTTTACAATTAACTTATTTCGTGACATGTTTGGCAAAGACTTCGGAGTTTGGAACCTTTATTTGTTAGGTGGAGGTGGTCGTGGTGTTATATTATCCTTTTAACTCTTTGATTGACCACCTTATACTCTAGTAACTAGACCGGCCATGCTTTTTTTAAATTTTATTCTGGTCCTTTCATAAGGGTTCGTGTTCCTTTTGGGAGCTACAAAAACTTTTTCATGTGGTTCGACCGGATATATTCGGTCTTCTTCATGCATAACTTTTATTAGGTTGACTGTTTATGTCGTCTAGGCTTGCAAAGCGATTGTGGGGCTGGGCTGTCTTTTCCAAGCTATGGGCTTAATTGGAATTATGTAGTTTTCCCCAGATCGCCAGCGTAGTGCATACATACAAACATACAAAGTTCATTTTTAGCTAAAAATATTCTTCATATCATTACGTCCAGAAAAATTCTCTTACCGATGGGTAGCCACACTATATGTTATAACTATTTAGTACGGCGGTACTTACCTTAAAACATTTTATTTTTATACCTAATTGAAGCATTTATCAAATAAAGATTATATTAAACGCACTTAACATGTTCCAGTTTTATTCATGCATTCCAATCGCAAATACAAATAAATTAAGTGCTTTATTTTCTTATCTCCTCAGTGATTAAGTCATTCTTTAAAATAAAAATAAACTAAATATATCCACTAATTTAATGCAGTTTTAAACATCCTAGATTGGTTGATCTCGTTTCTGCTCACATTTTTTACAACTGCTTAATACTTCCAGTGAAAAGGCACTAAGTATGCAATAAACTATTCACAATAAATTTATTTTTATTAAGGTAGTTTCGAGTTATTTTCACTCGATTAAATTTGACAGCCTTTTCAACTAGATTCAACTAGGAGGACTATTATTATTATTATATTTGTATTTAAATCAGAAACGCGGACGTTTAGGCTAGATTAGACTACTAAGGCAGGCTCTACTTTACCGAACTATGCCTAGGCAGTCTAGAGCTACACATACAGAAACCCTCTCAGTATTCTTGGTATTATAAATAAGTGGTTAAAGAGAACAATAATTGGATGTAGGCATTTTTTCTTTTTTTTTTTTACTTGGTAGTAGTCTTTATTCATAAAAAATATGCAAATTACATGTCACAGTTCCCCACTAAGGCTATTGCCTTTTCAGTGTGTTCTTATTTTGTTTTCAGTCAGCCTGTCCACACTTTATGATTTTTAAATTATTTTTAATTATAAAAGAATTACTAAAGAAGTTAGAGTAACCCCACGTAACCCTTGTGGACCCTATTTGAAACTTATTCCTATTATCCACAACTATATATAAAGAGAATATATAAAGATAATATATATATATAAAGAGAAAATGTTTAGGCGATAGCTTAAAGTCGTTCCGTTGGAGATGAAAGTTCTTTTTGCGTCTATATATTCGTTTAATATTAGCATAGCTTCTGCATCCAGAACATATATTTTAGTTTAAATCAAGTCCCTTCGCTTTCTGCATTCCTCCGATGTTTCGAGTCGAGTTCGCAGCCTTTCCTCGTAATACTACTGCCTACTAAGGCACGGCCGTACGCTAGTGCGCGGTAGCTCTATGGAGCGTCTTTTGACTCCCGTAATCAGGGCGTTGTTCTTCACAAAATAAGGACTCCAAATCCGATTCCAGCAGTGGAATTCCAGTAGCGGCCGGACATAAGATAGTTTTACTAATACCTACTCAAGGAAAACACTAAACGTACGTGACAAAGAAAGTTCTTATAGAGAACCATCTGACTGATTTCTAATTGTTAGAATAATTGTTGACATCCTCTTTTTGAATGTTGCTATAGAGAATTTAGGGGGAGATCGACACATCTGCAATATCTGCAATTTCCGGAAAATAAAAATTGTTCTTCAACTTCGTTGGTATTATGACATCACCGTTGCAGTTGTGTTACTAATGTTTTTAATGTGGGCGACACAATGGAATGTGGTATTTTTGGGAGGTCTCAAGAATACTAACACATAGTCGCCTTCTTGGAAACCTATTAAATGTGACGACATCATCTTCGTTGAATGACTCCCACGATGAAGACATTTAATCTTGTACCAAATATGATGTAGGCTCATGTTTCGTATCATTGGCACATGCATGATAATACTAGATACTTGAAGAGGGAGGTTCGGGTATACCTAAGAAGGAGATTCTTGCCTAGTGCTCAGTTCTCCCTCACGGCTCCCAAGCAAAAAAGTATTTTATTCATTTTAGGTTAGGGGGATGCAGTTGCACAAATGCTTTTATTTAACCCTAAACAGAATAATTTCACTTGAATATTAATATATTTTGAAAATAGACGAGTGTATCTGGTGAAATCAAACATAAATAAACTAAAAATATACTTACTTTTGAGTATTAAAATCGTAAATTATTTCCGCAACTTTTACTGACATATCCAATCAGCGCTATTTGATGTTTGTCAGTGTTCCAATATGAATGCAGCAAACTAATAAACTTATGATTTTTAAAAACTAGCGTGACAACATTTAAGAGGGGGGAAGGCTAAGAATAAAAAAAAAATATTTTCAAAAACCCGATCTGGGTATAGAAATTACAAATATAAAATAAAATTGGTATTTCTACAAATAAAAAAAAGTTCTGCTCTGAGCAAGTTTATGTAAACCACCTCAGCCTTTGCTTTGTGGTTTATCGTCTCTGTGCCCATTTGTCTCGTCTGCGTGGCGGTTTGACCGGTGGCGGTTTTAGTACCGAGCGCCCGCGCGCTGGTCTGGTCCGGTGGTGGAACACTGTCACTGCGCCCACGGCTACATGGGGTATCGATCCCGATATTTCTCGAAAAAATGAAACGAATATATTAATAAATACACAATAATATTCCAAGATAAACTTGACCTTTGCACAGTGACATGAAAGACTCGCAGATTAACGATCGATAACATTCGAAATTTAGTAATCAAAAATAAGAGAAAAGTATAAAAAGACGAACGATTTTGGGATTGATACAGTTTCCAAGGTGGTTCGCTTCAAGAAGCATCTCACCATGAGGGGTCTCACTGTCGTACTGGCTTGCCTGGGCGTTGCTGCTGCATTCACCGTTGTCCCGACATACAAGGACCAGAAAGTTGGTAAGTAGAGACATAATTTATAAACTACTGACAACATTTTAAAAATTAAATAAGCTAAATTAATGTATTATTTTCACGCAGCCGATGAAAAATTCCTTTATCGTCAAAAGAAAGTCTTCGAACTCTTCAGCCATGTCACCCAGCACACCAAATTCCCGGAAATCTCAAAGATCGGCCAAGACTACAAATTGGAATCCGATATGGATAAATACGAGGTAAGCTTACTCTTTCCAATCGATGCAAAATTAAAATTTAGATTTGTTCTTAAACTCAATGTTTGTTCGCAGAATGTAAAAGCCATCAAGGAATTCTGGATGATGTACAAAGAAGGGCTCGTCCCCAAGGGCCAGATCTTCTCCGTCTTCTACAAAAACATGAGGCAAGAGGCTATCGCCCTCTTCCATGTGTTCTACTACGCCAAGGACTTCGAAACCTTCTACAAGGCCGCTTGCTGGGCTCGCGAAAACGTCAACGAGGGTATGTTCGTCTACTCCCTGACTGTCGCCGTCTTCCACCGCAAGGAACTCCAAGGAATCGTTCTTCCCCCCATCTACGAGATCTACCCTTACTACTTCGTCAACAACGAAATCATCGAGCGCGCTCAGCGCATCAAGATGCAAGACGGTGTGATCGATACTAACCTAGCCAAACAGTACGGAGAATACAAAGACAACATCTACTACTTACACACCAACTACACCGGTTGGTACGTGCAGTACAACCACGAACAGACCCTCTCCTACTTCACCGAAGATATCGGCCTGAACGCCTACTACTACTACTTCCATACTGACTATCCGTTCTGGATGGGAGGTGAAGAATATGGACTAAAGGCTGATAGACTCGGAGAATGGTACTACTACATCCACCAACAGCTTCTGGCTCGTTACTACCTTGAGAGACTCACCAACGACCTCGGCGAGATCCCGACCTTCTCTTGGCGCTGGCCCGTCAAGACCGGATACTACCCATCGCTGAAATATCACAATGGTCTCCAATTCCCGGTTCGCACCAATCACTTCGAACTTCGTACTCCCGAAAATCTTTTGGAGCTCAAAGAAGTCGAATATATGGAGACCTCCATGAGGGATATTATCAGCAGGGAAAAATTCCAATTGGTAAGCATTTACGCTGTTAAATATCACTTGCATTTCGGAGCTTTTACTAAATTGAGATGTTTCTTATAGACTGACGGCACCGAATACAACTTTAACGACCCTACCACCATTGACGTCATCGGACAGATGATGCAGCAGAACCCCGACATCATGGACAAGGTTAACAGGCGTGTGTTCAACTACTACATCGTCATCGCTCGTGCTCTTCTCGGCGCCTCCCGCGATCCAATCATGGAGTTAGTATACTTTTTAATCATATTCTATTCCCAGGCGACTCCCAAAGCCATCTCTTTATGTGAAAACAAGATAAAGACCGCCTTGAAATGCACCTAGGCCTTGGTAGATCTATATTTACTCATCTAATCTAACTTAGCTTCCCATTATATTTTCTTAATCGTTTACTAATTTTGGTTTTTATGTTTGTGCAGTACGCAAGTCGCCCCATCAGTGTTGGAGCAATTCGAAACTTCTCTTCGCGACCCGATGTTCTGGCAGTTGTACAAGCGCGTCGTCCGCTACTTCATCCTGTTCAAGCGCCACCTTACTCCCTACGCCAAGAAGGATCTGTTCTTCGACGGAGTCACCGTCGACCACGTCGAAGTTGACAAACTAGTCACCTTCTTCGACACCTTCGACTGGGATATCACCAACGGCGTATACAATTCTAAGGAAGAACTCACCAAAGACGCCAAGCCCCTCGTTTTCTTCGCTCGCCAGCCGCGTCTGAATCACAAACCCTTCGATGTGAAGATCGACCTCACCGCCGCCGGTACCTACGAAGCCGTCGTCAGGATCTTCCTCGGACCCAGATTCGACAGCTACGGCAACATGGAATACATTGACCGCTCCCACTACGACTTCGTCGAAATGGACAAGTTCCTTATTAAGCTCCAGTCCGGCAAGAACTCCATCGTTCGCAACTCCCGCGAATTCTGGCACACAGCCAAGGACCGCACCACCACCTACGAATTGTACAAAGCGATGATGACCGGCACGAACTTCGTCCTGGACAGAACCGAGATGCACTCCTTTTTCCCCAACAGACTGCTCCTACCCAAGGGCACCAAGGGCGGCTTCCCCTTCAGGTTCTACGTGATCGTGTCCCCGTACTTGGCTCCCAAACTCGAATACGGAACCGGCTTCAATCCCATCTACCAGAACGGAGTTGGAAGCGGAGCTCGTCTGCTGGATAACCGTGCTCTCGGCTTCCCCTTCGACCGCTCCATCGAGTACCAGACTTTCTTCCACCAGGAGAACATGTTCTGGAAGGACGTTCAAATCTACCATATGGGCCAGGATTACACCCGTGGCGCCTTCAACTTCCATGACACCAACTACAACAAGAATGTCGCTCACTGAATACGACACTTCTACAATTAAGAGTACAGAACGAATGACGCTGTGATGACATTGTTACTAATACTGATACTATTTATAAGATTGTAATTAAATAAATTATATTTCATATGTCAAAAAATATTTTTCATTTTAATTCATGGTGAAGATGTTTCTTTTGGTGTAGTATTTTCCTGCGGATGTCATAAACAAAGTGCTATTGGTTCGGTCTTCAATATTTTTCCATTTTTTTCTTTTCTCAAAACATTATATTTCTCAAAACATTTTGTCGGCCTCGAGCTTAGAAGTGTAGACATTATAGTACTATATGTATAAGTGGGTCGTTAAACTATTTGAGCAAGAGTAGATACCTTCGATATAATGTCTGGTCAGAATAGAATAGAATAGAATAGAATAGAATAGAATAGAATAACTTTATTGTGCTATAAAAACATAACTTAATGAATATTACGCTGGTTTTATAAAAAAGACAATTTATGCACAAATGGCGGACTTATCGCTATAGCGAGTTTTTGGTCAGCTGAGTTTTTTTGTCAGTGTCTGCTGTCTGCTGTATTGTAGATGTTTAGAGATGATTAGACGTTAGACGGACGTTAGGTGGACGGTTAGTTGTCTAGGATACCATTCTATTTTTACAAGCTTTTATTTACTTTGCAATGTTTGTTAGTTTAATTAGGTCAAATCTTGGTTCAGTTCCTATCACAATGCATTTTTTTGATAAGCATAACCTGATTCTACACCCAGGGTTGGCTCGAGACGAGATGACTCCTCAACTGTTAACAGCACAGAATTGCAATTTTATATTCGCATTTAATTATGATAGTATATTCTAAGTTTCACTGCGACAAGGCTGCTGCACCCAGGGTTGGTTGCCAATGAGGGGACTCCTCAACGGTCAACAGTACAAAGACTAAATTCTGTTTGGCATTCAAATATGATAGCCCGTTATAAGTTTCAAAATGACATGGCTTCTGTACCCAGGGTTGGCTCTGGACAGAGCATTTTAATAAAACCTTGTTTTAAAAAATGTGTTTTTAATATTAACTTATTTCGTGAGATGTTTAGCAAAGACTTCGGAGTTTGGAACCTTTATTTGTTAGGTGGAGGTGGTCGTGGTGTTATATTATGCTTTTAACTCTTTAATTGACCGCCTTATACTATAGTAACTAGACCGGCCATGCTTGTTTTTAATTTTATTCTGGTATTATCATAAGGGTTTGTGCTCCTTTTGGGAGCTTCGAAAACTTTTTCATTTTGTTCGGCCGGATATATTCGGTCTTCTCCATGCATAACTTTTATTAGGTTGACTGTTTATGTCGTCTAGGTTTGCAAAGCGATTGTGGGGCTGGGCTGTTTATTTCAAAGCTATGGGCTTACTTGGAATGATGTAGTTTTCCCCAGATCGCCAGCATAGTGCTATAACATACAAAGTTCATTTTAGCTAAAAATATTTTTCATATCATTACGTCCAGAAAAATTCTCTTACCGATGGGTAGCCACACTAAATGTTATAACTATTTAGAACGGCGGTACTTACCTTAAAACATTTTATTTTTATAATTGAAGCATTTATCAAATAAAGATTATATTAAAAGCACTTAACATGTTCCAGTTTTATTCATGCATTCCAATCGCAAATACAAATAAATTAAGAGGTTTTATTTTCTTATCTCCTCAGTGATTAAGGCATTCTTAAAAATTAAAATAAACTAAATCTAACTACTAATTGAATGCAGTTTTAAATATCCTAGATTGCTTGATCTCGTTTCTGCTCATAATTTTTATAACTGCCTAATACTTCCAGTAAAAAGGCACTAAGTATGCAACAACATAATTACAATAATTTATTTTTATCAATGTAGTTTTAAAATTCGTGAATATTTCAAATTTAAGATGCTAACTCCATTCTCGTGGAGAATGAATCTCCTAATCTGGTTTTAAATTTCAAAAGTGGGCAATATTTCGTAAGCCTATAATGTTTCATATTTGTGGAGTCATTTTCACTCGATTAAAACTGACAGCCTTTTCAACTAGGTTCAACTAGGATGACTATTATTATTATTATTGTTATATTTAAATCCGAAACGCGGACCACTAAGCCTAATCCCACAGGCTAGATTAGACCACTAAGGCAGGCCCTACTTTACCGAACTATGCCTAGGCAGTCTATGAGCTACATATACAGAAACCCTCTCAGTATTCTTGGTATTATAAATAAGTGGCTAAAGAGAACAATAATTTGATGTAGCCATATTATTATCAGTCAGCCTGTCCACACTTTATTATTTTTTAATTATTTTAAATTATAAAAGAATTACAAAAGAAGTTACAGTAACCCCACGTAACCCTTGTGGGCACTATTTGAAACTTATTACAATTATCCACAATTATGTTAAACAGAAAATGTTTGCGCGATAGCTTAAAGTCGTTCCGTTGGAGATGAAAGTTCTTTTTGCGTCTATATATTCGTTCTATATCAGCACAGCTTCTGCATCCAGAACGTATATTTTAGTTTCAATCAAGTCCCTTCGGTTTTTGCATTCCTCCGATATTTCGAGTCGAGTTCGCAGCCTTTCCTCGTAATACTACTGTCTGCCAAAGCACTAACCCAAGCTAGTGCGCGGTAGCTCTATGAAGCGTCTATTGACTTTCCCAATCACGGCGATGTTCTTCACAAAATAGGGACTCCAAATCCGATTCCAGCAGTCGAATTCCAGTAGCGGCCGGGCATAAGATAGTTTTACTAATACCTACTCAAGGTAAAAACTAAACGTACGTGACAAAGAAAGTTCTTATAGAGAACCATCTGACTGATTTCTAATTTTAAGTTGTTAGAATATGTAGGGGTCAACGAAAAATTGAATGTTGCCTCTTCTTTTTGAATGTTGCTATAGAGAATGTAGGGGGAGGTCGACACATCTGCAATATCTGCAATTTCCGGAAAATAAAAAATGTTCTTCAACTTCGTTGGTATGATAAACATCACCGTTGCAGTTGTGTTACTAATGTTTTTAATGTGGGCGAAACAATGGAATGTGGTATTTTTGGGAGATCTCAAGAACACTAACACATAGTCGCCTTCTTGGACGCCGTCTATTAAATGTGACGACATCATCTTCGTCGAATGACTACTACGATGAAAACATTTAATCTTGTACCAAATATGATGTCGGCTCATGTTTCGTATCATTGGCACATGCATGACAATACTAGCTACTTGAAGAGGGAGGTTCGAGTACACCCAAGAAGGAGATTCTTGCCTAGCGCTCAGTTCTCCCTCACGGCTCCCAAACAAAAAAGTATTTTATTCATTTTAGGTTAGGGTGATGCAGTTGCGCAAATGCTTATATTTAACCCTAAACAGAATAATTTCACTTGAATATTAATATATTTTAAAAATAGACGAGTGTATCTGGTGAAATCAAACATAAATAAACTAAAAATATACTTACTTTTGAGTATTAAAATCGTAAATTATTTCCGCAACTTTTACTGACATATCCAATCAGCGCTATTTGATGTTTGTCAGTGTTCCAATATGAATGCAGCAAACTAATAAACTTATGATTTTTAAAAACTAGCGTGACAACATTTCAGAGGCTAAGAATAAGAATAAGAATAAGAAAAAAATATTTTCAAAAACCCGATTTGGGTATAGAAATTACACATATAAAATAAAATTGGTATTTCTACAAATAAAATTACATTTCAAATTAATCATAAAATTATAAAAAAGTCTATAAAAAACTAATAATTGAAAAAAACATAGAAATTCAAATATAACAGACATAAAAACTAGAAAAATAAAAAAACAACAGAAATAATGAGAAAACATAGAGAATCAGCCATTCAATAACAAAAATATATGAAAACTATAAAAATAGAAAGCATCCAAAGAGTTCTACATAAACTACATTTAATAAGGATCAAACTATCGATCAACAATCAAGAAATAGAAAAATGCATCGACTATCCAAAGAACAAAAAATCAACTGGTCTCGATGACATACCTGTTAGCGTAATTAAAATCCATAAACGTGTACTGGCACCTTGTCTAACATATCTTTACAATTTAAGCTTTTCAGAGGGAATATTTCCAGATTGTCATAAAGTAGCCAAGATTACACCGATATATAAAAAAGGGCGATCCCACGAGCGTAGAAATTATCGATCCGTAGCCCTACTGAGTAATTTCTCAAAAATTTTGGAGAAGGTCATCGAAAAACGACTAAATGGTTTCCTTGAAAAATTTGGGGTCATTTCACAATCAATATGGATTTCGGACAAAAAGCCTCCCAACTGCCCAATATTCCCCCCTCCCCTACTACTAATTTGCATTATTATTCTGTGTCTTTAAATTGATTATTAATTTTTTTTTCGCTATAAAATAACGGTTTAATTAACTTTTATTAACATCCATATGTTTCTTGTACTATTGAAATTAGTTTTTATCGTCGTTATCATTGAAAACTTCATTAATGCCTTTATTAGTAGTGGGCCATGTATCTAGGTCACTGTTTTTGTAGCCAAAAATGACTCGGATATGTCAGGTTCGTCGTCCATTTTATAGATAAGGCCTTTTCGTTTGTCGCAAAACAATAATATCTTCAGGAGCCATAAAAGCATTCACATTTAAAACGGTACATTCGCATTGAAACGGGCACAAATGTGTCATTAAATGCGCTTTTCAAAGTGACTACTTCATATTTGCGATTTAAACCTATAATTTAACCATTTTGCAAGTAGGTATAATGGAATGTGTCACTTTTTTTTTTAATTTGTTGAGTGGGGCTTTTCTAAGGTCTTTATGAGCCTTGTAACACTGCGACCATTGCTGATCTATTGTGTTCTCCACCTACTGTGGTCTGCGCTAAGCAGGCTGTTGGCGACAGATTGTTTTACCTCCTTAGGTTGGAGGTAATGACCACTCAAGTGGGTGTATCTTTTACGAATCAGCGGGCCACACTAGCACATGAGATGCTGGGGAGTTTTCTCTGCTCCTTGGCAACACCTGCACATTTTTGTGTCTCTGGGCTTGAGGTTGAACATGTGTTTGTTCAGGCCAGGTTTGCAAGGCTTTTTGGTACGCCACAGCAAGGTTCAGGGCCGTATAACTTTCCCTTTGCTCCCGTCTTAGCAAGTTCATCGGCTGTTTCATTTCCCTCGATTCCTGCATGGCCGGGAACCCATCTTAGAATTACCCTGTTCTTTTCGCCCAGGGAATTCAGTAGTGATATGCAGTTTTGCACTAGCTTTGAATTAATTGTATTCGAGGCTAGTGCCATAAGAGCTGCCTTGCTATCCGAGTGGATGTAGATACGGTGGTGGGCGTATTCTTATGGAGGTTGATATCCGCACATTCAATAATGGAATATGTCCCATGTGAGGTGAAAAAACGGTTCCGATCGATGTAAGCATTTTGAAAAAAAGTACATCAAATGCCGTATTCCGAGTGACAGAGTCAATTGTCCAAGCCTTTATTAAATTAAAATATAAAAAATATTCTATGAGCGTATTGAACTATTGCAAGGTTTTTACTGTTTTCTAAATTAAATTACATTAATATTTTAATCAAATTTGTAATTCTCAATTATTTATAGTAAAATGGACAACAGGTGTAATTAAAAAACACCGTAGCATAAAACTAGCAACTTGATTTGCCAAAAACTGTTGTGAGTAATCCTATTTTGATGGTATCTAATTAGGTTATAGCCTATTCTAAGGCGGACAAAGTTATTATGAATCTTGGGAGCGATTAATATTAGTGGTGCTGTCCATGCGCGGTAATCTAACGTGGTATCAGCATATCCTCTGAGTGCGCTGCTCTCGTATATATCAATCCCTCATAAAAGTTGCTTAACTTTTAGTCCGTTCAAGCAGTAAGACCAATTTAATGTACAGCTGTCTGATATCTAGTATATCGCAAAATTTATAAGGTCATTGGTGGGATATCGATACGGCTTACCAGTTAGAATCGACAAGATGCATTTTCGAGCCACTTCTCTTTATCATACAACCACCCGATCCTATTATTCCATAAGAGAGAATAGGCTTAACTAATGAGTAGTATGCATAGTTTTATTTATTTACATATACTTACATAATTATCAGCACAAAAGAAAATTAATTTACAAAATTCATAAAATGTCGTTGTATGCTACTAAAATAAGATACATTGTCTGAGCCTAGAATACATTGGGCATACATTAAATTCAAATGTTTTTTTTAATACGCTAATCAAAGTGCAACTGAGCCCGCCTTGCTAGGCACAACTGTTTTAAGGCGAGCTCGCTTCCTGAGTCCCACTCAAGTGCCACGGTTGTGGCACGCCAGTAGGACATTATTGTATATTTCCACGAATTATCTAAACGACAGACTAAAATCTACAAACACGATACCGCCCTTAAGCCGTATAGGTGGCCATAGCGTCGCATTCATACGAACTCCACCCGTATCACTGTAAATTTGCCGGTGATATTGAATGAACTGAAATGAACCTCTTGCAAGACGACTTACAGAGTTCTCAACATGGTCATACGCTAACAACATAGTCACACGGCCATCAATATATAGGGCCTAGATATGCCCTCAGGTACAAATGAGTTGGGTCATATCCGTTGCGCGTAAAATCGTGTGACAGAGAGACAGAGAGAGAGAGAGAGAGAGAGAGAGAGAGAGAGAGAAAGACATTGAATAGTATACAATAGCACGGCAATATTCATCGCGGATCGCTCGCACTGGGAAGTTCTGGCGGAACTACTACTGGCGGCGACCAGTAGTAGTATTGAAGTGGTAATTTTTGCAAGGAAAAGGCCTATCTAGGCCGTTATATATTGATGCATACGGCTAACACTAATTAGCCTAAAATTAGCCTAAAAATTTGATTATCAAGTACATTTTATAATAGAAGTCGTAGATATTAAATATATAATACAAGAAGTTAAATTAAATAAATTTAGTAGATATAGATATAAATTTAGAAAATATTTTTTTCAATATCTGGTAAATACAGAGTATTTCTTGAGATATGGCTTCGGGATTAATATGCAAATTATACAAAGTATGAGTACGTCAAGAATGCCAAAATTCTGTAACATTTATGAGGACCCATATTGCTCTGACGCATCTACATATAATAAACTTCCAACGCAAATAAAAGCGTGTGAATCGGCTGGTCTTTGAAGTGACTTCTCAAGGAATATATTTGGGAGTGCGCAGAAGAAGATCAGTTATAGTGATTAATTCTTGACTTGATAGGTACTTAAGCCAGTTTCTGTTAGACGAGTCCTCCGACTCTACCACAACATAATATTTTTAATGTGAATATTGACTAAAATTAAGTAAAAATAAAAAAAAGTTCTGCTCTGAGCAAGTTTATGTAAACCACCACAGCCTTTGCTTTGTGGTTTATCGTCTCTGTGCCCATTTGTTTCGTCTGCGTGGCGGTTTGACCGGTGGCGGTTTTAGTACTGAGCGCCCGCGCGCTGGTCTGGTCCGGTGGTGGAACACTGTTACTGCGCCAACGGCTACATGGGGTATCGATCCCGATATTTCCCGAAAAAATGAAACGAATATATTAATAAATACACAATAATATTCCAAGATAAACTTGACCTTTACACAGTGACATGAAAGACTCGCAGATTAACGATCGATAACATTCGAAATTTAGTAATCAAAAATAAGAGAAAGTATAAAAAGACGAACGATTTTGGGATTGAAACAGTTTCCAAGGTGGTTTGCTTCAAGAAGCATCTCACCATGAGGGGTCTCACTGTCGTACTGGCTTGCCGGGGCGTTGCTGCTGCATTCACCGTTGTTCCGACATACAAGGACCAGAAAGTTGGTGAGTAGAGACATAATTTATAAACTACTGACAACATTTAAAAAATTAAATAAGCTAAATTAATGTATTATTTTCACGCAGCCGATGAAAAATTCCTTTATCGTCAAAAGAAAGTCTTCGAACTCTTCAGCCATGTCACCCAGCACACCAAATTCCCGGAAATCTCAAAGATCGGCCAAGACTACAAATTGGAATCCGATATGGATAAATACGAGGTAAGCTTACTCTTTCCAGTCGATGCAAAATTAAAATTTAGATTTGTTCTTAAACTCAATGTTTGTTCGCAGAATGTAAAAGCCATCAAGGAATTCTGGATGATGTACAAAGAAGGGCTCGTCCCCAAGGGCCAGATCTTCTCCGTCTTCTACAAAAACATGAGGCAAGAGGCTATCGCCCTCTTCCATGTGTTCTACTACGCCAAGGACTTCGAAACCTTCTACAAGGCCGCTTGCTGGGCTCGCGAAAACGTCAACGAGGGTATGTTCGTCAACTCCCTGACTGTCGCCGTCTTCCACCGCAAGGAACTCCAAGGAATCGTTCTTCCCCCCATCTACGAGATCTACCCTTACTATTTCGTCAACAACGAAATCATCGAGCGCGCTCAGCGCGCGCGCTCACAATCGAATCGTCACATCGCCACATTTACTCGTGGCATAAAAGACTTTCCCCACGCCAGCAATCATTACGGCGCACCGTTTTCTCGTCGCACAATAAAGCAGAATGGAAGAAAATCAACTCCGTCTCGAAATCGACGAACTATCTACAACCTTGCAAGATAATAAGAACTCGATAAGATAATAAGGCGACAAAGACAAAAAAAAGAACAACAAAAACAAATGGAGCGAAAAACAAGACATTAGCCTGGTTCAGAAGTTACATTACTGACAGAAAACAATATGTGTGCATTGAAAATGTTAATAGCAATCTGACAAACTTAAATTATGGCGTACCACAAGGCAGTGTTCTGGGACCGATCCTGTTTCTAGTTTATATTAATAGTCTATGCGATCTAGTGACAAATAAAACTATCACATATGCTGACGACACAGTAATTATTTTTCAAGGCAGTAATTGGCATGAAGTATTTCAAATGGCAAATCACGAGATGGAATTGGTAAAAGATTGGTTAGATGAGGCTTTGCTCACACTTAATATCGGCAAGACCAAATTTGTTGCATTTAGTGCTACAAAAGCTGGACAAGCACCAGAAAATCTTCATCTGGTAATACATGACTGTGACAATAAGCTGACCTTCCGATGTTTGAACGTAGAAAGGGTAAACTCTATTAAATATCTTGGAATCATAATCGACAACAACCTACGGTGGTCTGGGCATATTGATTATTTATCCACAAAAATTAGACAACTTGGCTACGTGTTTAGGGATCTCCGCAACATATTAGACCGACGTACTATTAAATGGACATATTATACGCTATGTGAGTCCATTTTATACTACGGCATTATTGGTTGGGGAGGATGTGCGAAAACGGTTCTTCAACCACTCCTTGTCGCGCAAAAAGGTTTCATCAAAATAATATTAAGAAAACCGTTCACGTATGCATCAGATCTCACATTTAAGGAAATGCATGTTTTAGAAGTGCGCATGTTATATGTGAAAATGATTTTAGGTCGGATCGTTCTTAAGGAAAAAATTCAATCCCAGCAAACTAAACACACAAGACGTGCCAATAGTGACTACGTTGCAGTTCCCCGAATGAGTACATCATTTGGCCAAAGAAATTTCACTTATCTAGGTCCTAGGATATATAACATCCTACCTGCAGGTATAAAGATTAGCCCGAGCATTCCAATTTTTAAGAAACAACTGGTCTCGTGGATGCTTGGGCCAGGAAGGTACAGAATACACCAAGAACTCTCAAGTATCTAGCTTTGTTTGGCTGCACTTTGTGACTATTTCTATTATTTTAATTTTTCTTTGTGACTATTTAATTTTTTTAGAAATTTTACTATTAATGGTATTATAATTTTATTGTGACTTTTTATTTTTCTTACAAATATTACAAATTTTATTTATAATTTAAATTATGACTATATAGTTTATTATTAACTGAAGGATATGTGTATTTAATTATCTATTTACTTCAATGTTTTATTTTATTATAATTATATATTTACATATTTTATTTTTATGCATATTTATATTTAATTCAATGTTTTTTTTCCATTTTCGTTTTTTTTCTTTTTGTTTAAACTACTTTTTTTTTCTTTTGATTATGTTTTCTTTTAAAACTAGTATTTGTTTAATATGTCTGCCCTAGAACAAGTGTTCATACTTAGTTGGGCGACATGGGACCGATCTTCACTATAAGCGTGACACAACTTGCTGTGGGTTTTAGTGCAGTGTAGATATTAAATATAATTTGTTACGCTTGTCGCTTATTATGTGCATTGCTTTAAATAAATAAATAAATAAATAAATACTAAGGCGGCGTTTCAACAAAAACAACCAACAAAATTAGCACACAACAAAGGGAATGATCCTTGCTACGCATGACTTTCAACAACAATATGCACACAACATCGCTCATGCCTAGCAAGTAAAACCAAAACAAAATGCATAACGACTCAACGGCTCACGGAAAAAACAACTCCGCTTCTCAACGCACTCAAACGACAACATATGGCAGCTCGACAAACAAACAATACAACGCAAACGAACTTCATAGCAACGACGATTTGAGACCCTGGGAACTTGTACAGACGAAAACCGTTATTGATACACTCCCAGGTAAATCCTAACAAAGGAAGTCAACACAATCGCATCAAACTCTTCACCGGGCGGAGCTAACGACGTCATTGCAGAGTGGTTACCTGCATGGCGCAACGCTTCGGGACAACATGCCGCTTGGCGAACCTGCAAATCCCCTAGGCACATCCGGGAGAAACGCTTTTGGGTCCAATATAGGCAAACAGCTGACGAGGGCACTATCGGCTCAAATTCTATCTCATTACAAGAGTATCATTTACAAACCCTAACACACTACGAAACGGAAACAACCACGCAACGGAAGAATATTACCCCGTCAACACAAAACGAAATGGAACACACAGCGCAGCACTCTAATCAACCACGAAAATTACAAAACGCCGAGAATAGACGGTATAGCGAAACCACTCATTCGAAGCGTAAAATCAACAAACCCGCAGCAACAGAAGCGATTCCCACACAACATGCATGAATACGACGTACAAGTCGAAGCAATTTGGAAGTCAACTGTATGATTTAGCGACACACAGACTCAAATCACCGAAACGTACAACCTCATCGCAGAGACGACTACACCGTTTCCAGAACATCTTCAAACGGGAACTTCAAACTTCAATCCAACTGATGTCCACATGAAAGCTCAGAAAACAAACTTCGACCATCAGGCATCAATCACGCGACAAATCTTCAAACGCATTTTTACAATCGCATTGTACATTTTCAAATCGCGCTAAATAATTATCAAATCATACGCTCCACATTTTAGCCGCGCAAGCATAATTATGTCAATTCAATTTACGGCTAGCATTCATTTTCACGCGCGCGCATATTATCAACCTACTGTACCATATATACACTCCATATATACACTCATTCTTACGGCCAGCATATTTTATCACGTCAGCGCTTATTTCGAGCCATTGTCCATTGTCTTTAACTATTCTTATTGTCAACATTTTTAACAACGCCAGTATCTTAACACATCGTAACGTAACGCCTTCGAGCACTCGCATAACAGCATACGACTCTCAAACTTTCGAACACTCGCATAACAACATACGATTCTCAAACTTTCGCGAACTCAATTTCACACACACATTTCATTATCACACTTACACTTTTTTGTCGCTTTATCGTGAAGACCTTCCATATTTTCATATGCAAGCCCTTCACTAGGGGGGGAGCCATGTGGGAGCTCTGACGCTCCACATACCCACAACAAAAAAGTAATTTCACAGAATAGAAAACCGCAGACTCGCTCAAACTTACACGAGCCAGCTGCAGTTAATTTCCAACTAAATTTGGCAAATATTGCCCAGACAAGCGATGACTCATGTCATTTCTCCTAATCGATACACATGTACATCCCACTCTTAGCTATTCACGTCACCGCTAAACGGTATAAAGCGTAGTACATTTCAATCGATCGCCATCATTCCCTTGGCGGAGAAGTACGCGACTACAATCATTCCCTTGGTGGACGAGTACACGGTTACAAATCATTCCCTTGGCGAACAAGTACCTACACGGCTACAGATATCGCGACTACACTTCGTTATCAAGCAGTACCTGCACTATCCGCGATACCGATCGTCAAACCTCGCTCCTCGACTAAACACATCAGACACACTGCCACGGCTTCACCTCGCGCCCACACTACTACACAACGGCGAATTAACACTCAGGCGTTAAGGACTGGCGACTTCAACTCAACTCTCTTCAACCTTCTGATTAAACACTTCTACTTCGACATCCACGACTTTCATTCACGGAGAAATCTTCATGATGAGAACCACCCTTCGCTCACAATCAATTGGAGTCCAGTGAAGGGTGGCCACTCTCACAAACTTACCAAAGACGCCAAGCACCTCATCTTCTTCGCTCGCCAGCCGCGACTGAATCACAAACCCTTCGATGTCAAGATCGACCTCACCGCCGCCGGTGCCTACGAAGCCGTTATCAGGGTCTTCCTCGGACACAGGTTCGACAGCTACGGCAACATGGAATATATTGACCAGTCCCAATAGGTACGACTTCGTTGAAATGGACAAGTTCCCTTGTCAAACTCCAACCCGGCAAGAATTCTATCGTTCGCAACTCGCGCGAGTTCTGGCACACGGCCAAGGACCGCACCACCACTTACGAATTGTACAAAGCGATGATGACCGGAACGAACTTCGTCCTGGACAGAACTGAGATGCACTCCTTCTTCCCCAACAGGTTGCTCCTACCCAAGGGCACCAAGGGCGGCTTCCCCTTCAGGTTCTATGTGATCGTGTCCCCGTACTTGGCTCCCAACTCGAATACGGAACCGGTTTCAATCCTATCTACCAGAACGGCGTTGGAAGCGGCGCTCGTCTGCTGGATAATCGCGCTCTCGGCTTCCCCTTCGACCGCTCTATCGTGTACCAGACTTTCTTCCACCAGGAGGACATGTTCTGGAAGGACGTTCAAATCTATCATATGGGCCAGGATTACACCCGTGGCGCCTTTAACTTCTTTGACACCGACTACAGCAAGAATGTCGCTCACTAAATATGACTTTTCTACAATTAAGAGTACAGAACCAATGATGCTGTGAAGACTGTTACTAATACTGATACTATTTATAAGATTGTAATTAAATAAATTATATTTCATATGTCAAGAATTATTGTTTTTTTAATTCACGGCGAAAATCTTCCTATTGTATTTTCCTGCGGATGTCATAAAGAAGGTTGTATTGTTTTGGTTCTTAACATTTCTCTTTTTACTCTTCTTTAAAAGACTATATTTTCTCAAAACCTTTGTCTGGCTCGACCATTTATGCAAGTGTAGACTGTAAAGTAACGTGTAATTGGCTCGTTAAACAGTTTAAAAAAGAAAAAGAGGTCTTCGGTATAATTTCGGGTCAGCTAAGCTCTTTTGTCAGCATCAGTTATCTGTATAAAACCTGATAATTTCTAAGGCATGACTTCACTTCGAATGATGTAGCATTATTAGTGAATATTACTTTTTATATAATTGCGTCCAGAAAAAACCCATTTCGATGGATAAATACGTTTTATCATAATTTAAAATGGCAAAACTTTACCATTATAAATGTTTCATTTCCATAAATAAAGCAAATGCTTTAATTATGGAAATGAAATTAATAAAATCTTATAAATAAATATTATAAAAAATTGCATTTAGTGCAAATGAAAACAGCTAGAGGCTGCACGAAATTTTCGAGAGCCACATGTACAATATTTACGTGCTCGATAATGGCCATTGTGGTTGTCATATTTTTTCTGAGGCCGAAAGGATTAATACTAAATATATTAAACTTAATTAAGATTTCATACATTGTATTATAAATGACTCAAATATTTTTGGAAAGGCTGGTAACGCTGGATACGCGAGTCGGTAATTTATGTTGCATTTCTCACTTGTAATATGTACAGAGAGAGAGTTTTCGCGACTTACGTCAAATTCGAGAACACTCCCTTTTTTATAAATTTATTCAAATAGAAAGAAAAGTCTGAAATATATTTGTAAAAACTTTAAATAAAACGGAAAAAAATATATTTCGACATAAATACAATAGCCACTTTTCGCAGAGACAAGGTGGTTTGAGTACCAGCAGCCCTTCCCCCATAACAGACCTCCATAATTCTTAATACTATAAAGTAGAAGAAGTAAATTTATCTGGCCGTTGCCACGTCAGTCAGTTACTTAGTTTTTCTTACAGCAAAACCTTCAGTGCTCAGCTAAGTTAGATACATGCGTATATAAATAAACCCAAGAAATGGTTACTGGTCTATTATTTTCAAATGTGCATGTCGTTTTCCCCAATGTTTTCATTAGAAAGGGTAAATAAAATTCATTTCCAAGATAATGGGACAATTTAATTTTTAGGCAAACTATAAATCCAAAATATTATTGACAATAGGACAAAAATATTATTGACAATTATAAATCCTTAAATAGTTATGATAGAAATGTTACTGAAAATTTTCTCTAATGCATCTGCTACTTCTTTATCGTAAATCATCGTCCTATTATTTACCTCTAAAGACAATTTGTTACCTTGAGTTTTTACCTCACCAATTTCATTATTAACTACATTCCATGCCGCTTCTGACTTATCATTACGTGAATTAAGTTTTTTTTGTTTAAATAATTGGTCTTTATTATTTTAAAACTATTTTTAAGAGTTTTTATTATTATTTAATATATTCAACAAAATTTGTTTTCGTGTCATAAAGACTATATAAAGGTCTCTCCTTTTATTAGTGCCAAGAGTAGTGTAAATTCCTACTAATTCACTAAATTGAGTTTTTAAGATCGAAGGAGAAATACAAAAAACGTCGACTAGGATGGTTCGGCCACGTTTACCAAATGAACGAGAATCGCTTGCCACGTAAATTTCTTTAACGAGACCATCCGACAGAATGGAGAATTCAGCGTTCCGCACCAAAGAAAATGTGACGATTATGATTTCCTGACCCCATCCCCTTCCTTATCCCATCCCCCCCCCCCCCCCCCGCCTTCCAATTAACAGTTTACGTGTCTGTATACGAAATGGAACTTTTATAATAAAATACCAGTCAAATTTAAAGTATTACACGATCACTATCGACGAATAGCCAATGACGTTAATACAACTAATCTTTTGTTGTGCAGTGACAGAATGTCATAAAGTCGTATGTCACGATAGGTCGCATAGGTGTTGCTGGGAAATTAAAGATACCAATAAATTAGCAATTTGTATATGTTTCATAGGGAATATTCATAGAGTGATACGTGTAATACCCCAGGCATCCTGCAAATAATATCAAGATCTCTCTCAGAATATAAAAATAATGGGTTCCAAAAATAAGTAAGACCGGTTTCTAATTGATGCAAATCCTGACAAAATTTGGAAGCTCTCGAATATATTTAGGGAAATTACTTTCTTGTAAATTGTGTTTTTAATTTATTTTCCACCGATGCGGACCCTACGATCAATATTCGCGAAGATGCGCTTAAAAATAAAAGAGTTTTTTTGTTTAAAACCATCCTAGCCACAAGTATTGAATTTTCTTTTCCTCGTGTTTTTTTCTAAGAACTATTTCCAATTCTATTTTCAGCAATTTGATTTGTGTCTTGCTCCCGTTCGTACAGGTGTTTTTATTCATTATTTTGAAATGTTCAACCGTTTATACAATAATGCTACAGACCGGGAAAGGAGTAGGTAGAATATCCTTGTGTATTTATTATTCATTCTATTGATTTCTCGAAGAATGATTTTCCAAAGACTATATTAGAGACTAAATGAGAGGTCTCCTACAATTAATTCGGCAAATGATGAAACGGTGCTTTGGCAATATCTCATTTAGTTGTCTTTTAAATTGTTGTTCTGCTTCTCACTTGATCCTTGACATTTTTTTTAAATTTAGCTCAATCTACCAGATTACTGTGCCGCCCTGTCAGAGGTACCGCCCAGGACAATAACACTGTCTTCTCCCCCCTTCTTGCATTATAATTGGTCGCGACTGTTATTAGTTTAAAAGCGTTTAAGAAGTAATCGCTAAATAAAACAGTAATTAGGCGACACAGTACTTACTATTGGGCATCAAGTGAATAGTTGCATCACCTTGGTATAACTTATCGATCTTATTACGTAATGGTCAAATCTGTGTCCCACAAGGGTCTCTTTTAGGAAAAGTTATTGGGAAATGTAAAAAAATAGTAAGTATAAGTATTTTATGTCGACTATGTGAAGGTTTACACTGAATTCCGAAACAGTGACGACTGCGCAAACACGCAACAGGACCTGTATCGCCTTACACGCATACAGGGTTTGTTAAAGGAGATTGTCGTATGAAAATAAACCCGCCCATTGTGAAAGTTTGGCTAAAACGGTACTAAAGAGTAGAAACGAGACAAAAATTAATATTGCTTTTAAACAAGTTGTCATTGAAGAAGAATATCGGAAGAAAAAGGATATTTTCGTACCGAACTTTATCCGCCCTGAACACTTGGTCTATCTTCTTCAAAGTTAAAACACTCTAGATAGGGCGGTATAGGAACCTACGAAAGAAGAGGTATATCGGAACAAGAAGACTATGTAATGGCCCTTAAGTACCATTACATGCGATCAACAAATGCATCGATTTCCAGTAAAATACACTGACACAATTCAGCTATTATTTTAACCCGTGCAGCGATGAATCAGCACGACGAAACAATACTTTTACTCGGAATATTTCGGATTGCATCATTTCACGGCCTATATAAACCGGCGAAAAAGCAACCAAAGTATCATTCCCCGAGTGATCACCTTCCCCCAAGGTTGCGACGGCATACCCGGCACTCTCCCTCACGAGTTAGGTCAACGGGTCCGGCTCCTTGTTTTCCTTTCCTTATCTTTTCCAGTCCTCGTGACTGGGAAAGAATCCTTCATGCACTATTCCCATATAACCTCCGTCGCGCAACCCTCGCGTCTCGATAAACCTATTCGAGCACTCGTTACTTACTGGCAAATACATTCCTTCCAACCTTTAAATTAACTTCTAATCGGTGGTCCCTCACAGTGGTGACCCCGACTATTTTAGTCCGAAACTGTATGCATCCTGAGTACTTGGTCCATCTTCTTTGAAGTAAAAACAATCTAGATAAGGCGGTATAGAAACTCACGGAAGAAAAATATTATCGGAAGAAGAAGAATATTTTAGTCCGATACTATACGCATCCTAAGTACTTGGTCGATATTCTTCGAATTTAAGGCACCCTAGATAAGGCGGCATAGGAAATTATAGAATAAGAAGAATATTTTCGTCCGGAACGAAAGAGGAATTGCGCAATACCTGCGCAAGAATACCGACCATTCAAATGTACCTATCATTCGAGCGTCGTATGGTTTCGTAGTATTTGCGTGGTATTATTAAAATGGTATTTTTCCAACAATTATGTAGTATTTTCATTAATACGGCGGTATTTTTAAAAAAAATATGTCGCTCGTATACGATATATTCCAACCAAAATTTCACAACGTGATTTCGGCCCAACAAGGCATCTTTGTACCGATTTACACAGATGCCTTGTGTAAATTCAGTACACCGATGCCGTGTACCGAATCGTAAGCCAATCGATTGTGCACTCTGACTTACAGTCGGGGGAGTCTGGAAGCAGTACTGTTTCCTATAGAGCGGGGGTGGTTGCGGACCTTACGGCGACTGCTCTTGAAACGACCATCGGCTTCCCGATCCTGGGTGAACAGCCGGGCAAAGCATGCCGTGGTCCGCGATAGATTCGGTATACACCGTTTCACCGCTTCGTAAGGGAGAGGACCGCGCAAGCGACCTCAAACTCGTAACTAATCGAGAGACTGGAGTAATCTGCTCGCAATTGGAAGTAAGGGCGTGAGTGTAAGCCCCGGTTAAGGCGTTGGCCTCTTACGGGCATGTGGCGGAGCTTGACGGTGGACTGTTTTGTCCAAGTCTTCTGAGCTCACTTCAGGGATATAGAACGACTAATCGTTAAAACTTCCTGAGGTGACGGGTTCGCCCGTTGCAGTTGACAACTCTAGTTGTACCGAATTTCTAGTCTCTAACTGCAATATCTCGAGATTGAAATATGACTGGCGCGCTCTCCGGTTGACCGAATTTAACTACAATGATGCCTGCATGCCATATGATGCCTGCCTGCATTCAAAATTTCAGCTCAATCGGATGAAGCGTTTGGGCGTTATCGTGAAGGAATACACACACACACACAGACACACAAAAGTGCGTCCACAATACTTTCGATTTTCAAGACTCTTGGGGCATCCCTTCTATTTATCCGATTAGGCTGAAATTTTAAACAGACTTTTTTTTCATGAAATGGCACCAATCGGACGGGTAGAGCAAAGAAAATATAAAATACGACAAATAAGGGACACCCTAAATTAATCACCCTAAGCACAGCAGCAGATAATTGTCATTGTTATATTGAATTGCAAACAATTGTATTTATTCATCTGAACAGGAACGGCGTTTCTGTTTGAATACACGACAAGAAACGAGGATTTCCTCGTATGTTTCACGTACCCAGATATAATATAAATCTTGGGAGAAACTCGATGACTGAGTATAGTGGAAATAATAATAATTACAATAATAATAATTTTATTAATTCAAAAACATAAATATACAATTGTATTAGTTGCAGAATCTACCTAACTAGGCCATAGCCCGTACCAAGGAAAACTCTATGTATGGCAAAGATTTATTCATGTGCACATAATATTAAAATGAAAAATACAAAATATGATAAAATATAAAGTAGATAAGCGAATGCAAATTAAACGTATAATTATATTTAAAATATTGATATAGCATGGTCATGGAAATAAAAATGTAAAATATCGTAATATGAAGTTTGTAAAACAAATAAATAAATAGTATTAAGATATAAAGTGTAGTGCAATGGTATGACAATAATAATAATGCAGACCTTTACTTTAAAATATGACTTATTGCCTTTTCCACCTCATTTCTACCAAATTGAAGTAAATGTTGTGTAATTTTAGATTTTAATTGGATTGACTTAGTGTTTTGGCATGTTTTTATAGATTCTTTTAGATGGTTATAAATTTTAGGCCCTATAAAGCCAAAGTGTCTTTGGCGAAGGATGTTCGGGTTTTCTGAATAATGTGTTTACAGGTTGTGGCGCTCCTCGTTGAAATTTTATGCTCAGTTTAACGCGTGAATATCTTTACTTTTTATGTAGTTAAGAAAGACTGTTTTTGCAAATACCTGCCTGACGTCTAATATCTTCAGCTCTGCAAACAAGTCGTTTGAGGGGTACCTTCGGGGCTTTTTGGCAATAACCCGAAGAAGCGCCTTCTGCGCTGTCATAAGCGGATTTAGAACAATACGTGTAGACCCTCCCCAACCTAGGATACCGTATGAAATTAGACTATTTGCAAGGGCATGGTAGACATTTTTGAGAGATTTTAAGTCTAACACGTTCCGAAGTAACTTAAACACGTATATAAGTCTCCTTACTTTAGTCGCCACATCGTTTACATGAGCATCCCATTTAAGGGTGTTATCAAATACGAGACCGAGATATTTAGCTCGAGTTTTATGTTGTATAGTTGTGCAGTTACATTGTATATTAAATAATAAATGTTTTTGGGGTTTTGGGGTACATGTATGAATTTTTATACCTGTGTGCATATACATCCTTTCCAACAAGAAAGCTGGAATGATATTATCTAAGCAATATACAGATGAATACCATTTAAAATTTAAATGTTATTTAATGTAGTACAGTGCGTTATTATTAATATAAAATAAATATCATTTGTTTTTACTAATAGCCTCACAACGTTTGGGCATGCTTTCCACCAGTTTTTTTGCATATTGCACGGGTAAAGATCGCCATACTTTTTTTATTTGAGAACATAATTGCTTTCAAGTATGTATACGCTTTCCACTGAGATGATGCATAACAACACTCTGAAATTTTCGATGGGGCTGGTGTGACTGTACAGGTCATTTTAGAGTTTCGATGGTATTTTCAATATTCCATTCAGTACCTACTCAGTTGGCTGCGATGTTTGGGGTCATTGTCTTATTGTGAAATCCAAGATGAATTATTTTTACCGAATCATATTTTTGCAGACTTTAAGATTTGACAAAACCGAGAGATTAAATGCACCCCCAAACGTGGATTTTAACTAGCTCTTTAACTGTTCGCTTTATCACGTTAGTGCCCTTAGAAGCCCATGCTTGCTTCCTAGAAAGCCATGCCCGAAAATATGCCTCCTATGTAAAAATAATATTGTCCCAATCTTTGTCGATATTTTTTTGTACCCATTTTAGTCGTGTTTCCATGTGTTTTTCAGACAGCAATGGTTTTTGTAATACACTTCGATATGTGACATGATTTCCTTCCAGTCGTCTTTTTATCATCATGAGACTGACTCTCACTCCTTTTTTACAAAGAATATTCTGAGCCTGGATTAATGTTAGATTAGCATTTGTTTCAAACAACTTTAACATTGTTTTGTCCTCTTTATTAATCGTAACACGGTTTTAACCCTCTCCTTGAAATCATCGACCTTTTTCAAAACTTTATTTCGGTCTACCCACTTCCTTATGAGCTCTGTCGACTTTTAAATATAACGAGCACCTGCTGAATAACTCATTTTAGGTTTTATGGAATGGGTGCAAAGAACCACAGCCTAAAATCATTCACGTATGCAGACATCATTTTTAATTATGTCTGACTGCGATGGCGCTATACCATCAATTGACATGTTCGCTGTAGCACGACGTAGTATAATCCCCTTCATATGTAATATTAAAATCGCGACTGATTTTTGTTATTACTTTCTAATCGTTAAAACTCCCTGTGGTGACGGGCTCACCCGTTGTAGTTGACAACCCAAGTTGTTATTACTTTCCGCGATGTCATTCCAACGTTCTTGTGGGATAGAGTGTATATAAGTAATATATGTATTTTTGACTATTTATATTATTAAAAATAATAATTATGATAATTTGAGATGGTGACGACTATTAAAATGTCGGAATAGAAATATTGACCATTTCTATTCCGACATTTTAATGGTTGTAATTTTATAATTGTAATATTCCTAATTTGACTATTTTAACCTTTCGGAAGCCAGCCTTCTCGCGCAAAAATGACACCGCACCTTTTTTGGTGCTTTTTGAAATGTTTCCAAAAATGATTGTTATGAAATATTATGTACCTAAACAAATGCTAGAAACATCTTTTTGTAATTCTTGAAACCATTATTTTATTTTTTACTTATTAGTCTTATCACAAAACGTGATAACACCCAAAAAGTACTTTTATTTTTATAACAATCTTATCATTCATGATTAGAGTACATCTCAAGACGATTCCAACAAAGTCAAACACGTTAAGCATTCATTGTTCCGTTATCGAGATCCAGTGCCTAACTTCCGGCTCCCTCATCAGACCCTGGAAATCATTCATGATCCGAGTACATCTCAAGTCGATTCCCACAAGCCTAAATGCGGCTAAGATACGTTGTTCTGTTATATAATTTCAGTGTCAACCTTCGAGATCCATCATCAGAACCTGGAAATGTTAAATGGTCAGAGTACATTCCAACAAGCCTAAATAAGGCTCGGATACTTTGCCTCCATCATCAGTTCAGCTCGATGGTACCATATTATTGTATTGTCATCAGAACTACACCCACAATTGCCAAGTTTCATGTTTATACGACCATCAAAGGTGGTTGAGGTCGACGAAAGATTCCGTTATATTTGTAGATTCATACATACAGATCAAGCTAATAAAACGATTTGTTTCATCAAACAAATCGGTGAGTATATTGCGCCGCATTGGAAAATATGCAATCTTAACCTAATGGGAAAATTAGGTTTTTGGTAAAAATATGATGAAACTATAATTAAAATCCCTTATAAGGGCAGCTCATATGAAATGTATAAAACATTAAAAGTCACAGAAACTGAAACATAAATCATTAAATATATAAATATATATATATATATATATATATATATATATATATATATATATATATATATATATATATATATATATATATATATATATATATATATATATATATATATATATATATATATATATATATATATATATATATATATATATATATATATATATATATATATATATATATATATATATATATATATATATATATATATATATATATATATATATATATATATATATATATATATATATATATATATATATATATATATATATATATATATATATATATATATATATATATATATATATATATATATATATATATATATATATATATATATATATATATATATATATATATATATATATATATATATATATATATATATATATATATATATATATATATATATATATATATATATTAACCTATGATGACGCAGGGATGGTGGAGGGGAGGGGACGAGTGAAATTTATGAGCCCCTGTTAAAGTGTTCCTAAAGTCTTTAGAGTACTGTCTTTACATATATGGGGTAAAGAATTCCAGAGACGGGCTCCATGCACGATAAGAATGCTAAAAGTCTGTGATATTTATGGGTAACGACGGACAATTGTATTGTTTTGTCGCCTCTATAATAAATTCCCAGCGTAAGTAAACGCGTGTGAATCAGCGGGGCCCTTAAAGTCACTCCTTAAGAAATATATTCAGGAGTGTGCAAAAAAAGACCATTACATTAATTTATTAAGTCTTTAATAAGTCTTTACTTTTTTTTACATTTAGTATACTTAAATGGGCGTATTCAATTATTGCGATGCTTATACTGTTTCCCAACTCTTGTGTTTCATTTGAAAAATGTCACTAAATGCTTTTTCCGGAAAAGCCAATAAATTTTTCCAGACCGTATTAAATTAAATCATAAAAATTAAGTATTGAATTATTGCAATGTTTATACTGTTTTTAATTGTTTGATATTGAGTAATTACCATAGTATTTCTTAAGGGATTCACATGCAAATTACGCAAAGTAGGTACGTTAAGAATTCCGAAATTCTGTAGCATACCTATTCGAGGAACGACAAATAATTGGTTTGTTCTGTGGCCTTAATAATAAATTCCCAACGCAAATAAAGGCGTATGAGTCGGCTGGGCCCTTAAAGTCACTCCTCAAGAAATATATTCAGGAGTGTGCAAAAGAAGACCATTGCGAAAATTTGGTATACTTAAACGAGTGTTAGACGAGTCCACGGACTCTACCATAATATAATATTTTGTATGTTATTATTTAATAAAATAAAGCTTAAAAAAATATATAAATAAAAAAGCTCTGTACTTAGCAAGACTTATAAATACCACAGTTTTTGCTTTGCCTTTCTTCTTTCCCGTGCCAGCTCATGCCATTCGTCTGGCCAGCGACCCATTTCGCCGGTGACCGGCGTCGGTTTTAAGACTAAACGCCGGTCTCGTAACTCGCCGGCGCTGCGCAACGCCCATGGCTACATCGGGCAATGTTCCCGATGTTTCCCGAAAAAATGAAACGAATATATAAATATACACACAATAATATTTCGAGATAAACTTGACCCCACAACATGAAAGACTCGCAGATTATCGATCGACAATATTCGAAATTTAGTAATCAAGAAACGGAAAATAGTATAAAAAGACGAACGATTTTGATATTGATACAGTTTCCAAGGTGGTTTGCTCCAAGAAGCATCTCACCATGAGGGGTCTCACTGTCGTACTGGCTTGCCTGGGCGTTGCTGCTGCTTTCACCGTTGTTCCGACATACAAGGACCAGAAAGTTGGTGAGTAGAGACATAATTTATAAACTACTGACAACATTTAAAAAAATAAATAAGCTAAATTAATGTATTATTTTCACGCAGCCGATGAAAAATTCCTTTATCGTCAAAAGAAAGTCTTCGAACTCTTCAGCCATGTCACCCAGCAAACCAAATTCCCTGAAATCTCTAAGATCGGCCAAGACTACAAATTGGAATCAGATATGGATAAATACGAGGTAATCTAACTCCGTCTAATCGATGTAGAATTAAAATTAAGTTTGTTCTTAAACTCAATTTTTGTTCGCAGAACGTAAAAGCCATCAAGGAATTCTGGATGATGTACAAAGAAGGGCTCGTCCCCAAGGGCCAGATCTTCTCCGTCTTCTACAAAAACATGAGGCAAGAGGCTATCGCCCTCTTCCATGTGTTTTACTACGCCAAGGACTTCGAAACCTTCTACAAGGCCGCTTGCTGGGCTCGCGAAAACGTCAACGAGGGTATGTTCGTCTACTCCCTGACTGTCGCCGTCTTCCACCGCAAGGAACTCCAAGGAATCGTCCTTCCCCCCATCTACGAGATCTACCCTTACTACTTCGTCAACAACGAAATAATCGAGCGCGCTCAGCGCATCAAGATGCAAGACGGTGTGATCGATACCAACTTAGCCAAACAGTTCGGAGAATACAAAAACAACATCTACTACATCCACACCAACTACACCGGTTGGTATGTGCAGTACAACCACGAACAGACCCTCTCTTACTTCACCGAAGATATCGGCCTGAATGCCTACTACTACTACTTCCATACTGACTATCCGTTCTGGATGGGAGGTGAAGAATATGGACTGAAGGCTGATAAACGCGGAGAATGGTACTACTACATCCACCAGCAACTTCTGGCTCGTTACTACCTTGAGAGACTCACCAACGACCTCGGCGAGATCCCGACCTTCTCTTGGCGCTGGCCCGTCAAGACCGGATACTACCCATCGCTGAAATATCACAATGGTCTCCAATTCCCGGTTCGCACCAACCACTTCGAACTTCGTACTCCGGAAAACCTTTTGGAGCTCAAGGAAGTCGAATACATGGAGACCTCCATGAGGGATATTATTAGCAGGGAAAAATTCCAATTGGTAAGCGTCTACACTGATAAATATCACTTGCGTTTCAAAGCTTTTACTAAATTGAGATGTTTTTTGCAGACTGACGGCACCGAATACAACTTCAACGACCCTACCACCATTGACGTCATCGGACAGATGATGCAGCAGAACCCCGACATCATGGACAAGGTTAACAGGCGTGTGTTCAACTACTACATCGTCATCGCTCGTGCTCTTCTCGGCGCCTCCCGCGACCCAATCATCGAGTTAGTATAATTTTTAAATATTTTTTTAGTCTCAGAAGGACAGACAATCGGCTCTAAAAGCATTGCCATCACGTGAAAACAAATCAACGACAGTCTTGAAATACACTTGAGTGTTAGCAGAATTCTGTTTACATAACAGAGCGACTGCCGACTAGCTGGGTGCCCGGGAACAGTCATTGATGTAAACCAAAAAGGCAACTTATTGTCTTGCGACTAACGAAACGTTAAGAATAAATCAACGGCGTAGTAAAAGAAACAGAAATAAAAGAAAACTGAAGACAATAGACTCATAAGTAGTGGCAGAATATACCCACAACAAAAAATAGTAAAAGAACTAATAAAAAATACATCAAAATCTTTTCAAGCTACTAACAATAAGTTGAAATCACAGGTCTCATCATAAGTAAGCCGTATAACGTCTTGACGAAGCAGATATTGTCGCGCATTCTTTGTTAGAATGGACCTCTAAAGCAATAAATGAGCTGGACTCTTGTAAAGATATATTCTCCAGAACTCAATAACAAGATTAAAGAAATAGGTCCTTCAAAGACAGTGGAGTCTGAGGAAGCATGCATAAGGAACTGTAGGCAAATGTAGGCAAACAAGTTATGTGAAGGTCGTAGTGTACCTAGGCTGATAATTCCAGACTCCATTATATCCTATGTAACCTAACCTTGTGACTATGTTTATATAACATGATTTTTATATTTTCTTCAGTACGCAAGTTGCCCCATCCGTGTTGGAGCAATTCGAGACTTCTCTTCGCGACCCGATGTTCTGGCAGCTGTACAAGCGCGTCGTCCGCTACTTCATCCTTTTCAAGCGCCACCTTACCCCCTACGCCAAGAAGGATCTGTTCTTCGACGGAGTCACCGTCGACCACGTCGAAGTTGACAAACTAGTCACCTTCTTCGACACCTTCGACTGGGATATCACCAACGGCGTGTACAATTCTAAGGAAGAACTCACCAAAGATGCCAAGCCTCTCGTCTTTTTCGCTCGCCAGCCGCGTCTGAACCACAAACCCTTCGATGTGAAGATCGACCTCACCGCCGCCAGTGCCTACGAAGCCATCGTCAGGATCTTCCTCGGACCCAGATTTGACAGCAACGGCAACATGGAATACATTGACAACTCCCACTACGACTTCGTCGAAATGGACAAGTTCCTTATCAAGCTCCAGTCCGGCAAGAACTCCATCGTTCGCAACTCCCGCGAATTCTGGCACACAGCCAAGGACCGCACCACCACATACGAATTGTACAAAGCGATGATGACCGGCACGAACTTCGTCCTGGACAGAACCGAGATGCACTCCTTCTTCCCCAACAGGCTGCTCTTACCCAAGGGCACCAAGGGCGGCTTCCCCTTCAGGTTCTACGTGATCGTGTCCCCGTACTTGGCTCCCAAGCTCGAATACGGAACCGGATTCAATCCTATTTACCAGAACGGCGTTGGAAGTGGCGCTCGTCTGCTGGATAACCGCGCTCTCGGCTTCCCCTTCGACCGCTCCATCGAGTATCAGTCTTTCTTCCACCAGGAGAATATGTACTGGAAGGACGTTCAAATCTACCACATGGGCCAGGATTACACCCATGGTGCCTTCAACTTCTTTGACACCGACTACACCAAGAACGTCGCTCACTAAATATGATAACTGAATCGTAAAGTGAACAGAACGAATGACCCTGTGATGACATTGCTACTAATACTCACTCTATTTATAAAACCTTTGTAAATAAATTGTTTTTTATATGTCAAGAGTTATGTTTTACTTAATTTCTTGCAGAACATGTCATTTTCGATATTGTATATTCTTGTGTATGTAACAAGGCATGAGCAAAGTATCAATTAATTTTGTGATTTCTCTCAATTATTTTACTTCTAACAAATTTTCTCAAAAACTACTTGTCCTTCTGGAGCATTTAATTTTAGACTCTATATTATTATTAAATTGAAAGGTTATTTTTTTTCAGACAGAGTATATATATCTTCGGTGTAGTTTCAGGTTATTCGTTAGTTTCAGGTTATTCGGCATTAGCTCCTTGGTCATTGTGTGCTGTATAGCTACAGTGAGCGTACACAGTTAGTTGTTCAGAGTACCAATCTAATTTTGTTATGAGGTTTTAAGCAAACATTTCAAATTCAAGCCAGTATTTTATTCGATCGCTTTATGTCTTTAATGCGCTCATTTCTAGAGAGGTGGTAATCGTATTTTACTATCATTTTGACGCTTTGATTGAGCTTTGTGTACTTGGGTAACGAGCCTGACCACTCCTTTCTCTTATTCTATTTCTTTTAGAAATGTTTAGGTGCCCTTTTAGATCTTTATTTGTGTAGG
The DNA here is from genome assembly GCA_944548615.1 of Micropterix aruncella. Classification (NCBI taxonomy): domain Eukaryota; kingdom Metazoa; phylum Arthropoda; class Insecta; order Lepidoptera; family Micropterigidae; genus Micropterix; species Micropterix aruncella. Next base: position 988,709 of record OX155963.1, read on the forward strand.
ATGTATTTTCTGTCTACTTCATGTATACTTGTATAGCTCCTTTTATTTTGGTCTATTCTTGACTTAAAAAACATCTCCATGTCTAGTGTCAGAGAAAAAAACATTTACATGATAGAGTTTGACGATTAGAGATTTTTTGGTTTAAATCTTGTCATTTCTTCAGGTTGTAAGGGACATAACATTATTTTTTCGGAGGCTGATTCTGTGCATCAAACTGATCAAGAAAAACTAAGAAATTTAGTTGCTTGTGTCTTTTTTTTATAGAAGTTACGAGATTTTTCTCTATGACAACTGAGTTGATAATAATCTAGAATCTTCTTAATTAGGCCTCCGTTACTAGGGAAAAATAATGAATATCCTAAAGTTGGACTAAAGTTGCTTTTCCCTCGGAAGCAAATACCTAAATCAAAATAAGTTGAGCTTATTTTCAACCCGTGTCAGGCCGTGTTATGTATGATTCGCGTCATGTAATGGTAATATTCTAATCTATTTTTAAGCTATTGCATAGCTTTTATCGCGGGCCTAGGCCAGCGCGGCGACCGAATGAAGAAATTTCTTAACGAAAATTAATGATTTTAAACTGATAATTACGTCTAAACGAGTACTGCTTACGATTCAAAAAAAATATATGTTAAACATGAACATTTTCCTAATATTCTTAGCTTTAAATATTTTAGATTTTGTTTATATTACATAGTGTAATTAATTTGTGAAATTAGGTCTAACCGAAGACAAAAACGACTACTACGCAAATACTATCTGGCGTATTATTATGAAACCTGCACCATTTTAAAGATAATTTAATTATCTATCTTTTTATCTACGATTTTTTTCGAATAATTCGGTTTTTTTGCTTTATTGAATAAAAAATTCGTGCGCGGCGCTCTATCGAAAGACATTTAAATTATCCCGAATCATTTGCTACCGCAGCCGAAATGATTCGGAATAATTTTAACGTTTTCCGATAGAGCGCAGTTATCTGATATCAGAAATAAAACAAAATAAATAAAATAAATAAATAATTATAATTGCATAAGTTGTTAAAAATGCTATGCAATAGCTTTACCGCGGCAGTCCCCGAGTGCCACACGTATTTTTTTTTAAAACTTTTTCTTGTTCAGTTCAGATGCACAGAATCACCCCCCAAAAAAGAAAGATTTTTTTTACACACATAAGAAAAACTCGTTTGAAATGTATGTAGGTTTTGGATTAACCCTATAACAACGTAAGAATAGGGGGGGGGGGATATTGTAATATTCTTATCTTTATTATAAAAAATAATGTTTTTACAAACAAAATAAAGGCTTTTAAAATTATTATAGTCTCCAATGTGTGTAACTACATACTAAAAGTTCATCGTATTCGCCAAAATAGTCACTATAATTGTAAGTAATCAAAATAGATGCCTAATAATTCAAATAGTCAATAATTCAAATAGATACGTACCAAAGTAGTCAGTAAAAAGTTAAATAATCAAATTAAAGAGCGGCATACATTTACAAACTAAAAGACTTAGACTTAGCTATTGTAAGTATATCTGTGAAATCATACGTCTCAAATTCCATTAGATTATAGAAAATACGGCTAATAAGCATCTCTTGATCATCATTATCATTGTATTGGGTACAATGTTTGAAAAGTCACGGCCCTCGAATTCGGTCAATCCATAGAAATGGTGGCCTATCAGCATCACCTTAATGTTTTTTTCAATTATTTTAAGTCCTCCAGCTGGTTAATAACAGTAGAGAGTAAATTATAGAATTTATTGCTAAGGTTAATTTGTACTCTCGCCAGTCTTATTCAGAGTACGCATAAAAGGTAGTTACCGCGTGTATGGTGAAAGTAAATGCCAGCATTATTTGCAGTTTCTGTTAGGTCCTATCTGGCATAGTTTAAGCACTGATATATGAATGCCGAATTACCTTGCCTTGCTAAAATATTCTCTGCAAGGGGTCCTGGTCGTTACCTTATACATCCTGCACAGTGCGCTATTTTGCAAAAGAAAGGTTCTTTTACTGGTGGTGGCATTAAAAAAACTTTTTCTAAAAAAAGAGTTTTTTTTCGGGTCACCTTGTATTATTTACAACCGATTATTATTTACATGCGTGTTCAGTTTTTAATCAGTTATTTAATTTGATTGCGGGTAATAACGCTTGTTGATCAATGACCTCATTTATGTCACATAATATTTACTATCTCTTATTTAGTGACTGTCAATGAAATGTAATTATTTTGAAGTTCATATCCAATGTCAACACTTTTTCTTATCCACAATCACGACGTATTTAATTGCTTGTTCTATCAGTAGTTTCGGTAAAAAGTAGTCATCTGTTCCACTTTTAATTTAAAATAGTTTCCATGTCAAAGACGATTTTTTATATGAGTAAATTATAATTTACGCATATAAAAATGCATTTGAATAGTTTCTTTCTTTTCAAAAATCAAATAATACACCTTATTTTAATTAAATATAAAAACAGTTCGTTGCAATTGAATCGGTCATTTTGAAAACAACATAAGTAACTAAAAGTGAATTTTACAGGAGAGACAAAAAACTGATTTTCCTAAAATATTGCAACTTTTTGTCTTATGGCTTTAAAGATTTACGCAATGAAAACAGTAAAAAATATAACACTTTCCTAGAAAAAAATTAAAATACGTGTGGCACTCGGGGACTGCCGCGGTAAAGCTATTGCATAGCATGTTTAACAACTTATGCAATTATAATTTATTTTTTCTGATATCAGATACCTGCGCTCTATCGGAAAACGTTGAAATTATTCCGAATCATTTGCGGCTGCGGTAGCAAATGATTCGGAATAATTTAAACGCCTTCCGATAGAGCGCCGCGCACGAATTTTTTATTCGATAAAGCAAAAACACCGGATTTTTCAAAAAATTAGTAGATAAAAAGATAGATAATTAAATTATCTTTAAAATGGTGCACGTTTCATAATAATACGCCAGACAGTATTTGCGTAGTAGTCGTTTTTGTTTTCGGTTAGACCTAATTTTACATATTAATTACACTATGTAATATAAACAAAATCTAAAATATTCAAAGCTAAGAATATTAGTAAAATGTTCTTGTTTCACACATATTTTTTTCGAATCGTAAGCAGTACTCGTTTAGACGTAATCAGTTTAAAATCATAAACTTTCGTTAAGAAATGTCTTCATTCGGTCGCCGCGCTGGCCTAAGGCCCGCGATAAAACCTATGCAATAGCTTAAAAAAGTCGGTTATATTGTTTATGAAAGAAATTAATAAACTTCTTATTTTATGTGATTTTTAAAATAATTCATATAATCGACTATTAGAAATTCACATATTTCTATGTAGCAAATGAAACAGAGAAATTTATTGTTTAATTTTAATTATTTTTTATATTTCGATTACAGCTCAGAATATAGTTTAAGTAAGTTTAAGGAAAATAATAAATTGACACTACATTTCTAAAACTCATAATCAATAGGAATTGTGGTATTATCCACATGACTCAGAAATTAAGGTGGCATTTGTACCATCAATGACGCGACTTTTATGCTGTTTTTGATTGGAAACGTATACGGGATGGTATTTAATATCCAAATCCAAAGAAAAGTGATATGTTTAAAATGAGACTTTATGGGGTTTTTGAAATGACTAATTCAATTAAATAATACGTATTTTGTTTATCATAATAATAATATAATTATTATGTATTTTAAACAAAACAAAATTAAATTATTAACAAATTTAAACAAAATTAAACAAAGCAAAATTATCGCTTGCCACGTAAACTTCTTTGGCGAGACCGTCCGATAGAATGGAGAATTCAGTGATCGGCACCGAAAAAAACCTGGCTAAATAACATCAAAGACGATTAGAATCAAGACCTTAAGAATCAACGATTATCGGCTAGGGATGCTCGAGACGTGACAAAAAAATCGTCAAGAATGGAAGCGAATCGTGAATGGAGTACGAGATCCAGCGGCACCGACAGCAGCGTATCGGCTGCGAGGGCGACCCCCTCCCCAATCGCCGGCTACGGAATAGATAAATAATAATAATAAATAAACACAACAAAATATTTAATTTCAAAAAAGTGGATATACTTTTATTTACAATTTTAAGTTAATCTATTAATACTAAATTCTCATGTAATTGCCTGTTTTCACTAAGGCCAATTTGAATTTGAATAACTTCGGTTTGAGTATAAAAATAATATTTAATTAAATTTTAACTCGTAGCCAAGTTATTCCTTTTCCAACATCTGAAATACATTTGTCTTTCGGTCGTTTGTCATTTGTTGCTCGGTTATTTTCGTGTGTGCAATAAGGCACAAATGTTTGAAAATTGCGGTTTTATCAAATACAAAGTCCTGTGACGGCATTAGCCATTATAGCTGCTTCCTGTCTGGGACAGTTAACGATGTATACTGTCAAGAACTGCAAACGATGATGGAGTAGCCCGAGATTATACAACCGATTCGGAAAATCGTTCTTCGCCACTGCTACTGCACAACGACGCACGACCACACACCGTACAGCAAACAGTACCAAATTTGCAAGAGTTGATAATGGAGACTACTTGTCCGAAAATTTAATATTTGTTGTAGCAAACAATCTGCTCCGTTTAGTTAGTAAAAAAACGGCTTCAAATATTTTACTGATTCCCTTCCAGGAGAGTTGTACAGCAGGAGTATTAACCATTGATATAGCAAAACTGCAAAGGTAATAGGATAAATATTTCCACTGCATCAGCTTTTGAGGTCCATAGACTTTCCGCCATATTTAAAACTTCGTTTACACAGAAAATACGAATTCTACAACTTTGAAAAAAATGAGCAAACTAATGAATAGTGGTTCATATGGAAATTTCGAAAAAATGTGATATTTCGAAATTTTGCTAATATTTGCATTTACCTTTTAATGAAATGAAAAAAACCTTTTTAATACACTTATTTTTAAAAATTTTATTTTAATTAAAAGCTAACGTTGTTGTAATTTCAATATTTGACTGTTTTATAGTCGTTCTTCTGTCAGTAATGGCGACATTATATTTATTAAAGAAGCGTTTGGCGTTGTTATTTGGACTCTGTAACGCTGAGCAAATATCTGTAACACTGCTTCAGCAATTGTTAAAAAGCAGCATTTAGTAGCCCATAAAATGTCATTACTATTGTGATCTTCATGCCTGTTTATTGATTAAAGCATAATGCGATAAAATTTAATATACCCATTAATGAGCTCATTTTAAAGAAGTACTCTGAAAAAGCGAGTTTTTGATAAACTTTCATGTAATGTGTTTTGATTCAAGGTTGTCATTTTTGCAGCCACAGATGGGCAAAATAACTGACCGATATAAAAGTAGGCTCCATTTGTTGTATTTCATCGCATGTGTAAAGAATGTTTATTGATACTTTTTCGGATGCGGTTTTTTCGCAATTTAAAAAAAAAACAAGAAAGTTTCGCATGAATTCGCATCTATTTCGTAAAGAAGAAAATTCCATACTTTTAGTAGTAGTATTATTACACTTTTCCTAGTACGTATAGCGCTAGGCGCTAGGCGTCCCGGAATCTGACTTGCTGGCTACCCCGGCATTCGATGGTCAAAATACTGTCTGATCTGAAAGTATCAGCTTTTACAGAACTCTTGCACCTTTTTGTTACTGGCTTTTGGACGATACTGAAAGTGCAATTATTTTGTGACTGGTCAGCATCGTCTATAGGCGAAGCCGTTCCAATATCTGCGAGAGCTGTTTGAGGCTGCTGGGGCTAAAAGTCAGGGCGTCGGCAAAGCGGTCCATGTCGTTTAATGACCACTATAACATGTCGTCTAATGACCACCATTTTTAAAACTGCAGCCCCACTTTTTGACGAACTTTGTCAGATTTTGAACCACTAAGTTCCCATGGTCTCGTACTTCGGTCAGCCTCTGACAGTTTATTAAAAATTCCGAGTCATAATAGTGATTTCTATTCCTATTCTTTCTGTGTCCATGTGCAAGACTCTGGAACGATCTCCCAACAAATATACGAAACTCGCCTTCTTTACCATCGTTTAAGACTCACCTTAAGGATTACTACCTTTCTAAGAAATAACCAGTTCTTCCCTTTCTCTCCTGTTCCTCTCCCAATTTCCTCTCCTCGGGAATAATTAGTTTTAAATTCTTCCACTTATCTGTATGTTATGCAGACGGTCTGTATGTAATGTAATAATCTTTATTTTCACAATGCGCGCATGTACCACTGTGTTTAGGTTAGTTGTAAGACATTGCCATGTGGCAATAAGCTCGCCTTTTTGTATACGAATTAAGTGCAAATAAATAGTTTATTATTATTATTATTATTTCGAGAAGTGTATTATAGATAATGTTAAAGTTAGTCGCGGAGAGGCAACAGCCATGATACAATCTAATTAAATGCGATAGAGCGGCAGTTAATTCATGTGTGATGATGGGAAATTGAGGACTGTTTTCTGTAAATGATACATCAGTAAAAAACTTTTTTACAGGATGATCATTTTTTTTTATAAAACGTTTTCTAAGAATTACATTTAAATTCAACAAATAATTGTAAGTTCTTATGGCAGACATCAAGAAATCTTAACGCATACTGATAATTGGGAATACCAATCTTCTTTAACATCTTAGTTATAAAGGTGCGAGTTTTTATCAAAATGATACTTTTCCTGTTCATGTATGGCTTTGACAAAATCTTTTTTAATGGTACTTGCAACATTGCCAATTTTATAATAATTAGTTCCTCGACTATAGAAGACAAATGACTTGTATAAGTCGACTTGTAAGGTATCTTATTACGGTTTCTTTATTATTTTCTCCTAATATGTCTGTGTATTAACATCTTCGCTAATATCATTAACAAACTCACATGACACATAATCAAGGATTATCTATGAATAATAATAATAATAATAATAATAAATCTCTTTATTCTAAGAAAAGGCGAGCTTATTGCCTGTAGGCAATATTTTAGAGCTAACCTATACTATTGTAAGAACATTATTTGCGAGTAGACTACATAACTTAAGCTATATAAAGAGTATGACAAATAAAATAAAGGAGGATAGAAAGAAATATATACTTTACTCTTTGTGGGCAGAGATTTGCCACATCAAAATAATCTAACACCTATAAGGACGCTAAAGTTTTAAAAGGAGGGGAATGGGAGGGGAAACGGAATTTATCTGGAGGATTTGAAATGCTCTCTGAGTCTGTTTTTAAAAGTTGTTATGCTTGGCGCGGTTCTCACATTTTTCGGCAAAGCATTCCAAAGACGGGCTCCATGCACGGTGAAAGAGAATGAGAAGAAGTCACTCCTGTGACTAGGGTTAGAGAGTAGCAGGTTGTTTTTTGATCTCAGAGGGTGTTCATGAGCCGCTAGTGCAGTAAATCTGCCGGTAAGATAATTGGGAGCGACGCCATCCAAGATCTTGAAAAGCATACAGAGAACTCGCATGTCTCTTTTCTCCCGGGTCGGTAGCCAGTCTCTCTGTACTCCGTGATGTGGTCGAATTTTCTGAGGCCATGGATATACCGAATGCAAACATTTTGGAGACGCTCAACTTTGGTGGATAACTCCTCTGTGAGGTCGAGAAATGCGACATCTCCATAATCATGAATGACGTGTCACTTGGAAAACTTACATTTTCCGTCCGCGAAAAAAAGGTATTTATATCGTTATCTAGAAATTTCTTTTCACTGGTGCCTTTGGCTCCGAGAGAAGTACATGAAACCAAAAGAAACTCATTTTTGAAATATACCTGATGTATCACTCCGAGAAATCGGTCCTCAATTGTAGATAAAATATTTTTCTAGGAATAGGAAATTATAAGATAAAATATTTTTCTATATCTATAGTTATTTACGTAAAATTGAATGATTCTAATTATTATTAGGTAACTATTATTAAATTTTAGAATAAAAGAAATTACCAAGAAAACTTAAGGACATTACCACACTAATATCTTATACCCATCTCCATATAAAGTTACTTGTCTTGAGTAAGGCTTCTACTAAATGAGAGACAAAAAAATACAAATATACTGAGAGTTAATTCTGAAAACGAGATTCTTCTGAAACTGAAAGAATGAATGAATGAAAATCTCTTGATTGCACAATAAAAATAAGGTACAATGGCGGACTTATTGCTACATTACAATAACTTCCAGTCAACCAACATGCTGATGTGAAAAGAAGAGTAGGCAATGATTGAAGTACAATATGATACAATTATAGCACATATTATGCATTTTGTATGTATCTAAAGACAAAAGTAAATAAACAAATAAGTTTTCGAGTAGGGCATAATACATATATACATACATATACTATTATATAAATAAATAAATAAATACATTTAATAAACAAATAAGCAAATAAATAAACTGCCAAAATAGGGTAAGGGAAGGGAGGGGATAACGGATCTATGGTTCATATTTATTATGAAATGAAGTGATTTTTCAGCGATTGCTTAAAGGTGGGTAGCGAGCTAGCGCCTCTAATAGTTAGAGGAAGCTGTATTCACATACGTGGTTTTGTGGTTTTGGATACGTTTTGATTATTCTGATTATTCTTACTTGAACGAACTGGGAGGCCATGACTTCCTAACCCATAAACTGAGAGTTCAGAGGAGAATAAGACTGCTGTAGAATTGTATGAGGCGTGGTTTATGCTTTGTTTTCATCCTGTAAAGCTCATCAAGGATATTATAATAAAGATTGGAATAATACTCGATTGAGTATTAATGATGTCTAACGGAAATTTTGTTATCGTTGAACTAAATTCTCGAGTGGAAAAATAAACGATTTTGTTGTTCAACTGTTGCATTGAATATATCCATTTCCAATCTTTATAAAGTTTATTGTTCAATTACCATCGATTGTGGGCATGGGAGGCCTTGACGAATACTGTAATTTATAAAAAAATCAGAAGATATAAGAAGAAGTAAGAAGAATTTATTTTCAAAAACCCGATCTGGGTATAGAACATACATATCTAATGGTATTTCTACAAATAAAATTTAATTATTTAAAAAAACATAGAAATTCAGAAATTTAATAACAAAGATTTAAAAACTAGAAAAATAAAACAAAAATGAAATAATGAGAAAACATAAGGAATTCAATAACAAAAATATTTCAAAAATATAACAATAGGAAGCATCCAAGAGTTCTACAGAAACTACATTTATTAAGGATCAAACTAACATTAAAAAAAATACAAATAAAGTAATTAAAATATAAAAATCAGAAATTTAAATTACAAATATAAAATCAATCAAAAAATAATAATAATTAAAAATAATCTAAAAATATTCAAATTTAAATAATCAAAATTAGTAAAAATAATCAAAGTAAACGTAATGAAATAAGAGTCAGAAAATATATTTAACAATTAAGAAAAGGAATATACAAATCACAAAAAGGACTATATTATACATACATTGAATAATATATTATCTTATATTATGAGAGGCCACGGCAATGGGTAATAGAATAACATTATTATGGTTTTATGAACAAAGGAAGGAGCGGACAGACTGGCATGAGCGGCTGTGTAATCCCAAGACTTTCCCGTCAATTAGACAAGGACGTAATTTCAATTTAAAAATCGAATTGCAAGCGCGCGTCGCTGTAAAATTCGCCTTTAGTAGACATTCAATATTATTTGCGCCGCTTGTATATGGGATGTTATTTCGGCGCAAAAAGACACCTGTGTACCGAATTTCAAATTTTGAGATTGAAGTATTACTAGTGCCCCCTCTGGTGGACTGATTTCAACCACAGTCTTTTCATCTCTTGCCATTACCAAATGCTGCTCAAATGCCAATGACATCTCAATCAAATGGAGCTTCTGGGCGCTATCGTGGAGAAATACATACACACACACAGACAGACTTCAGTCTGGAAATGGTCATAATCTGTCAAATAGTCAAAATGTAAATATTCGTCTTCGTTTAAGAAAAAATTGGTAGACCGCTAAGTAAAAAAAACAGGACTATACAATAATTAATCCTGGAAGATACAGCAAAATGATTCTTATTTGTGGTCCTCAAAAAAAAAATGCAATTTCATTGAATTCCGAATATATAAAGAAATTGCATTTTATTTATTATATTATTTTTTAAATATTTTTTTGAGGACTACATTTTAGGACCATTTAGTTTTATTAGCGTTTTACTAAAAATTTTACATAATTTCTTGTAATATTAGAGCCATTTAGACCCTAGAACGGGCTAGTCCCAGTTGGGCGACAGAATCAAATAAGCAAAATGTTAAGGTTTTTCCATCAATAGTAAGCGAAATCGATGTTTTATAGTAATTAATTGTTAAATAATAAAAAAAATATTATTAAAAGATAGCAAAAAATCCATATATAAAATAAAATTAGACAATTTATATCATTTGATTTTCATTATAAAAAATAAAATTTAGAAATCACTAAAAATATTAATATATCTTTCTAAAATCGCATATAGGATAATTAAAAAATATATATAATCATAATTTTCGCATTAACATTTTTAATTTAAAGTCCTATCAAAAAAAATCTCAAATCATTCCGAATAATAATTTTCCCATGGTCATTATAAATTAGCCTTAAAATAATACAAGGACGATTAAAAATGTATTTATTATTGATTTTTGAAAATATTTCTTCAAGGAATAAAAACAATTTTCCGTGAGCCGGGCTTTCAATTTAGCATTTTGTGTTGCGTTTCATTTATTGAATTTTATGTATTATCGATATTGGTATAAAGTTTCTATGTATTTTTTAGGTAATTGTAATTATGGACGAAAACTGAATGACAGGGTTATTTTTAGGATTTGATTAGGTGCTAGGTGAAGCGTTAGGTCAAAAAAGTAAACGCAATATTACATAAAATGTAAACTATAATATTACATATAATGAGAAATATAAATTGAATGAGTAGTAGCTTTTTTAGGCCAATTTGTCAGTTCTGTCGCTTACACTTTTCCTTTTAACTCATTAATATTTCCAGGTAGGAGTTTGACTGAGTAGGAATCGGTTTATCAGTTTGTTCAATTATTATTATGGTTTCGCTTGTAATAATTCATTCGATGATAATTTTAATTATATTATTAGTAATTTAAAACCTTTTAGTATATTATTGAATTATATTATACCCAGCGGTTTCATCCGCGTGGTGATGGAAAATTGTGATAATGATGATAGAAAACCATATATCTTTATAAATTATAGCCTATGTGTTATTCTGATGTGTAAGCTATATTATTGTAAAGTTTCATCAAAAGCCATTCAGTATGTTATTGTAAACTTTCATCAAAATCCATTCAGTAGTTTTTGCGTGAAAGAGTAACAAACATCCATACATACATACAAACTTTCGAGTTTATAATATTAGTAGGATAGTTCTAACGAAAACATTTTTTTTTATTGACTATTTATGATATTATTTTTAATTCTGTCTACATATTAATATTTTTACTAACACTTCAGATAATTGAAAACATTAAATTCAGATATTTATTATTTTAAAATACCTTAGACTACTTTAAACCAATTATTATATTTTAAATCTATTTTCAAAAATGATATTTCACGTATTTTTAAGTACCTATTAGTACCCAAATAGATTTCTTTTGGTTTTTTCTATAAATTATATCCAAACGTATGAACAAGTCAAACATTTTTTTGGTTTGCCTGCCTTAGTGCAGGTCTAGGCCTAGTTAGGCGGCGTTGACAAATCTATTAAGATGATACAGTGTGCTTAAATTTTTGCTATTGGTACGAACACGAATATTTTGTTATACTGCAGGAATGTGTATCTCATGTTTTATTTCAAATAAATAAAAAATAAAATTATTAAAAGAATTATATAACATTTCCCATTTAAATAATCTTAAATTTGTATCGGGTATTCGGCCTCACTTTTCTTGTATTGTAACCGTGTTCCAAATTGTTTACATTGATAAATTGCATGTGAAATATGTGAAATAATAAGCCTTTACACATTGTTAAATTATATTGTAGGTACTTATTCCATTAGCCTGTAGCGCTGCAGGATGTTCGTAAAAATAAATTAAAAATTGAAAGCGATTGTATAACTATCACCAATGAAATATAGAAATGAGTTGTATAACACCCGAAAATCCGGCAAGGAGATAGTCGCTTGACTGTAGATATGGGCCACCTTTGATTTTCTGTGACCTGGCGCGCGGAAAGAAAGATTGATAACATGCACTGGTCAGATAGCAACAATTCGGGAATATACGGCGACTGACAGTATAAAAGGGGAGCCAAAATCAGAGAACGGTACAGTTTCCAAGGTGGTTTGCTAGAACAAGCATCTCACCATGAGGGGTCTTACTGTCGTACTGGCCTGCTTAGGCGTCGCCGCTGCCTTCACCGTCGTTCCCACTTACAAGGACCACAAAGTCGGTGAGTATTTATATTTACTTTGCTTTCCTTTCATAATATTATAAAATTCTTCATTTATGCGATTTAATTTGTATTATTTACAGCTGATGGCGAATTCCTCCTTCACCAGAAAAAGGTTTTCGAACTCTTCAGCCATGTCTCCCAGCCGACTAGGTTCGAAGAAATTACCAAACTCGGTCAGGAATACAAATTGGAAGCTGATATCGAAAGCTACACTGTAAGTTCGAATCCCGGTCAAACCACATAATTTGATTCTAGAGCAGTTAAATATGATTTAACTCTTTTTTGCAGAAAGTGAAGGCCGTCAAAGAATTCTGGATGATGTACAAAGAAGGACTCCTTCCCAAAGGCAAGATCTTCTCTATCTCCTACAAACAGCAGAGGCATGAAGCCATCGCTCTTTTCCATGTCTTCTACTACGCTAAGGACTTCGAGACTTTCTACAAGGCCGCCTGCTGGGCTCGCCAGAACGTCAACGAGGGTATGTTCATCTACTCTTTGACCGTCGCCGCCCTCCACCGCAAGGAACTCAGAGGAATCGTCCTTCCCCCCATCTATGAGATTTATCCTTACTACTTCGTCAGCAACGAAGTTATCGAAAGAGCTCAGCGCGTCAAAATGCAAGATGGAGTCGTCGACATGAACTTGGCCAAGCACTACGGAGAAATCAAAGACAACCAGTACTACATCTTTGCCAACTACTCAGGTTGGTACACGCAGTACAACCACGAGCAGACCCTCTCATACTTCACCGAAGATATCGGTCTGAATGCCTACTACTACTATTTCCACGCCGACTACCCGTTCTGGATGGGAGGTGAGGAATTCGGACTGAAGGCCGATAGACGCGGAGAATGGTACTATTACATCCACCAGCAGCTTCTGGCTCGTTACTACCTTGAGAGACTCACCAACGACCTCGGCGAGATCCCAATCTTCTCTTGGCGCTGGCCCATCAAGACCGGATACTACCCATCGCTTAAATACCACAATGGCCTCGAATTCCCGGTTCGCACCAACCACTTCGAACTCCGCACCTCCGAGAACCTCATGGACCTCAAGGAAGTCGAATACCTCGAAGACTCGATGAGGGAAGTCATCTCCAAATACTTCATCACCATGGTAATGTTAATTCTATCGTATAATCCCTTTCGTATTAATGACTTTACACCTAACTATTTTGTTTCGTTTTAATAGGTTGATGGAACTAAATACGACATGAGAGACCCGGCCACCATTGACATCCTCGCTCAGCTGCTCCAGCAGAACCCTGATGCGATGGACAATGTCAACAGGCGTGTCTTCAAATACTACGTCATCCTTTCCCGCGTGCTCCTTGGAGCTTCTCGTGACCCTATCACAGAGTAAGCACACTTTTACACAGTAAAAATTGTATCACTTATAAAAAGATATATAATTTAATATTTTTTCTGTATTGCTGCAGTCACGATGTCGCCCCATCTGCTCTGGAAAACTACGAGACTGCCCTCCGCGACCCGGTATTCTGGCAATTGTACAAGCGCATCGTCCGCTTCTTCATTCTATTCAAGCGCAACATCACCCCATACACTAAGAAGGACCTCTTCTTCGACGGAGTGACTGTTGAGAAAGTAGAGATCGACAAGCTGGTGACCTACTTCGATATGTTCGATTGGGATATCACCAATGGAGTCTACCTGAATAAGGAAGAACTTAAGACTGACAAGCACCCCGTCTTCTTCGCGCGCCAGCCCCGTCTTAACCACAAGCCATTCGACGTGAAAATCGACGTCAACGCCGGCGGAAGCTACGAAGCCGTCGTCAGGATCTTCCTGGGACCCAGATTCGACAGCTACGGCAACATGGAGTACATCGACAAATCTCACTTCAACTTCGTCGAGATGGACAAGTTCCTGTACAAACTCAACCCTGGCAAGAACACCATCGTTCGCAACTCCCGCGAATTCTGGCACACAGCCAAGGACCGCACCACCACCTACGAATTGTACAAGGAAATGATGTCCGGCAAGGACTTCATCTTGGACAGATCAGAGATGCACTCCTTCTTCCCCAACAGGCTGCTCTTACCCAAGGGCACCAAGGGAGGTTTCCCCTTCAGGTTCTACGTGATCGTCTCCCCGCACATGACCCCTAAACTGGAATACGGAACCGGATTCAACCCGATCTACCAGAACGGCGTCGGCAGCGGTGCTCGTTTCCTCGATGGTCGTGCTCTCGGTTTCCCCTTCGATCGCTCCATCGAGTACCAGTCCTTCTATCATTTGGAGAACATGTACTGGAAGGACGTTCAGGTCTACCACATGGGACAAGACTACACTCGTGGTTATTTCAACTTCCACGACACCGACTACACCAAGAACCTCGTTGAATAATAAGAATATGGTTAAGAAGTTGTACTATTTTCTATGTTACGAACTATTTTTATGAAACATCACGACTACGCCATCAATGTCACTGTAAAATAAAATACATCTGTTTTATTTATAACATAACATTTCTTTTATTTTCACAAAAGGAGCTTTTTGAATTTCTTGATATAGACCTACTCAAGTGTCTAGAAATAGAAATAAGCCTATTGGTTGATTATTTTAATTAGCTTATTACACTCGATTGGAAATATTTATTTTTATTTTAATTGGCCATTGAAATTGCCTCTAATAAATGTTACCCTTGAATACTCCATATTAACTTTAAAAAGTTTTAAATTATTTAACTCGATTCTGATATTTCTGAATGAATGAAATTCCAAGCTTGTTTTTGAAAGCTTTGTAATCAGTAATACGTTGAATTACTGCATAAATCATAATTGTATTATAGATTCAACGATAAGAAATTATATATGGACAAGTTTTGAAACTCGTAGACGCAGAAAACTGAAGATTTGCCACGAATATCTACCTAACTCTCATTTTCATAATTATTGAATAATTTCGAAAGCTTTTTTTTAAAAACTACCGATAGGATTTCTATCGGGTCTCTTTCTGACCTTATTTCTATCTGATTCATTATATGAAAATCTGCTCACTACTTTTCTAGACATTTCAAACTCTAAAAAAAAATATTTAAAAATCTCGAGATCTGTATCGATGTGTTTGGAGTTGAGTCTGTTAATTTTCTATCCCTTCAGTATACTCCAGCCCTTTAAGCATTTCGATCTCTCTAGCAGGAACTTTAGAATATATGATAGATACCTAAATAATATTCAGCTCTCTATGTATTTGTTCACTGTTGTTGATGTCAAAAAGTCACTTGCTTGTTCCTTTTTCCAAAAGATTTGTATCAAGTTTAGCTCAACGTTGTTTTAAAGTTTATTATTGAAATCCTCATGTTTAAAAACATATATCGAGACGCGTCACGCTCGTTCTTACGACAAAATATGGTGCTGGCGACATCTTGAAATACCAGACCAATGTTTCTTTACAGTGTATTATTAAATTCCCCGTGTTTAAAGACATACATATAGATATTTTGAACGCGTTCTGACTTCAGCGCCATATTGGTGGCCATCATGGGTATCTCACTTCCGGTCGGTATTTCGCTTGGGCAACCGGCATTTTCAGATTCAGTAGGGTCGAAATAGGAAGAAAAACCGGTTGCCCAAAAGTTACATGATTTACTTCTAAAAGTAAAAAGGAGAGCTCTTTTCGATATTTTGACTGCACCTAGACCTATGACCCTATAGATATATAATGTGCGCAGTGCGCTATTTAGGCGCTCTCAGTTTTGGTAGCGCGCTGGACAACTAAATAAGGGGGTTTTCACATATAATACTTAAATAATTCGTTCTTCCAAGTACGCATACATATGTAGGTTACACTGAAAGTTTTCGGAACTAGCCACTTACATCAACAAATTTTATAAAACAATTGCAACACTCGAAAATGGATCTTTTTGAATGTAAAATAAAGTTGGGGGAGATAATGGGCCATGTTCCAGTTTGGCCACTAAGACCCGGTCGGTCAAAAGCACGGGTCAACACTCATCCGGCGGGTTTGCGCACCTGCAGCGTCAGCTAATCGATTGTGCATTGCGACTAATAGCCGGGGGAGTCTGGAAACAGTATTGTTTTCTATAAAGCAGGGGTGACTGCTCGTGAAACGACCATTCGGCCACCTGATCCCGGGTGAAGAGCCGGTCTAAGGATGCCGTGGTCCGCAATAGATTCGCCTGATCACCGCTACGTAAAGGAGAGGATCGCGCAAGCGACCTCGATCCTGTAACTAGTCAGGAGGTAGGAGGTATCCTGAAGGTTAATTCCAGACGGAGATATCCTTCCAAACTGGTAGATATGGGGTGAGGCTGCCCGCTTGCCGGTGCCTTGCCGTAATGCATTGGCCTTTAACGGGTTTGTTGGCGAAGCTAGACTGTAGATTGCTCATCCCACGGCTGAAAGAATGATCACATATCGTTATACCAGCCTGGAGTGACGGGTTCGCCCGTTGTAGTCGACAACGTCCTACTGTACAATTAAGTTTGTATCATCTAACCCTTATTTGTTTTCATTGACGCGTAATTAATAAAAATATGTGTGAATTACGATGGATTCATGTTAATGAAAATTTTTCCTGCATTATTTTTTGCGATTTTTAGTGTAATTTAATATACATAGTATAAAATAGTATCAAAGAAAGTCGCTGATTTTCTCTGTCTGTTTCTCAGCCTTCTTCTAAACCACTCAACGGATTTAGATACGGTTTTCATTGATAGAAAGAGCAATAATTGGGTTGGTTATTGAATAAAATTTGTAACTATTTTGCACAAAATTGCTGAACTATGATGGGGATTAAAAAAATATTTTCGTACGTTTACATGACTACTACCGCTGAGATTAAAATGAACGCCATCTGTCGAGCGAAATTTGTAACGTTTATAATAATAAAATATTGTTTTGCAATAATTTAACAAATGTAAAAGCTTATATTTTATTTTTATAAACGTTACAAATTTCGCTCGACAGATGGCGTTCATTTTAATCTCACCGGTAGTAGCGATGTAAGCGTACGAAAACAGTTTTTTGAAAAACACAGTCATAGTTCAGCCATTTTGTGCAAAATAGTTACAAATATCATACTCGAACCTTCCCCAATTATTGTTCTTTCTATCAATGAAAACCGTATCTAAATCCTTTGCGTGGTTTAAAAGAAGAAGGCGAAGGAACAGAGGAAATCAGCGACTTTCTTTTTGCTATGTTTTGTAATATGCTAAGAAATATATACTTTGTTTGTAAAAAATTAACAAATGTAAGAAATATAAACGCTTATATTTAGATTGATTATAATTTAAGTAAGAAAAAAGAACTTAAAGAATAAAAATTAAGACAAGGGAAAGTGTAAGACCAAAATTGAGCTGAAGAAAAAGTCGACTAGCACAGCGCTTTGTTATCGCGCTAAGCAATTAGTGACACTAAAATCTGTTAACGATAGCCTGCTCCATGGCATTATTAAGATAATAACCTTAACTTCATATTTAAGTGAAAGAAAAGGTTAAAATACTTTTTTTCAAAGAAATAATAACAGATGGCGATGTAGTCCATTTACTGAGGTCGAAGAGAGATCCAAATTTCGCGGTTAGTAAGTTTGTACTGACCCTGTATCCACAAATGTTCGTTATGAATGTTCTGCATTAATTTCCGAGAACGTTAGTAAACTCGGCAATGCTGATATCGTGATACCCAAGTCACTCGAAAAGCGGCTGATCGATGAGAGGAGGTTTTGCGCGTGATATTAAAGTAACTTCGTCGTGATAAGTCCCCCCTCGGACCTAACCTTCTGCCTTAAGCCGCAGTTATATTAGGGCCACGCCGCGTGTTGCAACGCTGTCCCACGCAACGGGCAGGTGATTATAATATAGTGTCGTGTCGCCGCGCGGGCTGACGAATTTTCGTGTCAGTTCAGTGGTGGCCGTCATCGTCCGCACTTGTCTGCAATATTTTCGTCCGACTCAGATACGGATGCTATTGCCTAGGTACCTAATTATGTTAAGCCTACTCAAGAAGAAAAGAAAGAAGAGGACATATTGGGTGCATCCAATAAAACAGTAAGAGGAACTCGAAGTCAAGTGTAAATAAACTAGAAAGAGACGAAACTAGATTTCACCAATATTTGAGATTGACAAAAACACAATTCGACTACAAAAATCCTTTTATTGAAAATGATATACAAAAAATACTTAGGCATGCGCAATGAAATACGTATTACGTAGGTATACGGTTGGTCCAGTCACTTTGATTGTCCAGACTGCGTTTGAATTCCGCAATCAGCTATAAATTGTCGTCTTGCTTGGTGTTTCATTGCTGGAGCCTGGTTTAGAAGGCCAAAAAAACATACTTTTAGTGTTTTTTTTTATCAATAATATTTTATATCAGTTTGACTAACATTTGAAAAAAAGAAATACTGTTTGCAATAGCAAAAAAAAATTTTTGAGGTATTGAATTGCAAATTTTTCTACCGCTGCAGAAATGACGATATCTGTTTGCGCCGGTAATAGCGAGCGTAATTTTGCCTAAAACAAAAAAGTAAACTAAGATAATATTTTCTACATGTCTGTATTTTAGATGAACTAAAAAAAATATTTAAACAAATAAAATCGATTTTCGCCCCAAAATGTTGTGTTTAATTAGTAAAAAATAAGATCTTTTTTAGTGTTTTTAGTTCATATAAAAGAGAATTTAATAATCTTTAAAAAAAATGAGACAACTCGGTCCGTCATCCGTCCGAATACTTTTTTTAAGCGCAGAACAGAAAAATATGGCTTTGAGAAAAACGCGTTTAAAGTTTTCTTTAAAGAACAGTAGTAAGTTTTTTTTACATTTATAGCAATCCGCAACTATCAGCGATTCTAGAAGTAAAAGATTCATGAATATATTTTAATTTTAAGTTTTTAAAAAAACACGAAAACATGTTTTTTTGCCTTCTAAACCAAGCTCCCTCCCACCCCCCTCTTTAGGCGGTTTAAAGCCGAGCGAGGTTCTGCAGAGCTCTTAAATTACACTTAAAATCGTAGAATATCACACACAGTAAAAAAAATCACTAGTCAAATCCATCGTAATGCACACACTATTTTTAAAATGACGCACAATGAGAAAACCAATGACACTTAGATAAAAAACTTCATTCGACTTTCAAAAAATTCCATATTCAAAAAAAAATTTATTAAAATTGTTTGTGCAAGTGAAAAGGAGCGAAAAGGAAGGTATTATAATGCAGTAGTATGCTGCCTACCCGCACAACACAGCAGACGACAACTGACAACACCCTGTCAGTACAACGGCGGTTGTGACTTTGTCGAAATATCGGGTGCTACAAAAACCACGACGTAAAATCCATTTAAGTGTTTTTTTAAATAATATGTCTACTAATCTACTTACTTAAATACCACTTTTCATTCATACATATTTTCTACATATCTACAAGGGAAAATTAAGGAATGACTTTTATTACAGTTGCTTCATATTTGCCCCTAAGTAACTAACTCTTTTGCTGATAACCCGAGAACCAATGAACGCAAATAATTGATATAGGTTCTAATCTATTCCTCGTTATCGATTTCTAGATAGGAATTAAAAAATATATATTATTGCTTTTGCTCTCGAGATATTTTTATTTAAAATTTTATTTTCTCGGTCTTACCTAGTTTTTGTGATACCTTGGATACTATTCAACCTATTTTGATCTCGTATAGTTATAACCGATAGGAAAAGGCATGTTATATATAGTAAAGAAAGTAGATCTAATTTAGTCCGGTGGTTTTATAGTTACTAACACATAGACAGTCAGAAACAGAATAAATGTTGCATTTTAAAATATGTTGAAATATCTAACAATCGATATAGTCTTTGTTTGCCAACGATAATATATATATATATATATATATATATATATATATATATATATATATATATATATATATATATATATATATATATATCTTAATATATATAAATTACGTGTCACGTTGTTTGTCCGCGATGGACTCCTAAACTACTTAACCGATTTGAATCAAATTTGCACACAATGTGCAGTTTGATCCAACTTGAAAGATAGGATAGCTTACATCTTAATTTATAGTCGCGATATTATTTTATTGCAATGTCTATTATTTGACATTCGCAATTATCTGTTAGTTCCAAACGATTTTAACAGATGGCGTTATCTATTGAGTAATCCATAGATGGCGCTGCTATGTTAAACCTACAAACGTCATAGTCGGCCAAGCGTTATTCTAAATTCATAATATTGTGAAGGTAATACAGTGAAATTATTCCTGCTTTTTAATTATTTGTGCTTCATTGTTCAAAACTCTTTAATTAAAATATATACATGTAAGTATTATCACATAGTTATAAAAGTGGAATAACTGCAGTATAGGACCTCTCTCCAATTTTTTTCATTTTAATGCTAAATCTGGAAGAAAATTGTGTCGGTCGCTATAAATAAGCGAGATATAGGCATTCAAAGTTTAAATTTTAAAAACAGGCCAAAATAAAAAAATTAAGTAATTCACCACGCTATATTCACCACGCTGATTCCTAATCTTCCATAATCTTTATTCGATCTCAATAAATAAGAGAGATATAGGCGTTCAAAATGTTCATTGCAATGTCAAGAAATTTGCGGCCATTTTGTTTGTACGTACCGTGGCCGACACATTCGAGCATATCGTAATATCGATAACAATTACCGATATTACAGAAATTATGACAATTTGCAGAGTTTTAAGATTAACCGAAATATAAAAAAAAAACTATATATGAATAAAAATTGACGTGGGTATATCTGTCTGTCTGTCCGAGCTTAATAGGTACCTACTCCAAAACCGTTTGACCGATCACCATGAAAGTTGGCACAAATATGTATCTATTCATGGAGAAGGTTTATTCGCTTCGTTTTAACTTACTACTAGATGGCGCTGAAGCACATCAACTTCTATACCGCTCAACCGATCGTCATGAAAATTGGTATACATAGACATTTAAGTATGAGTAATATTTTCGCGCTATTAACTTCATTGCAACTCGCCATTAGATGGCGCTGCAGCACATCAACTACTATACCGCTCAATCGATCGTCTTAAACATTGGTATACATATACATTTGAGCACGCATAATGTTTTCGCGCTAAGTATTCACTTTATTGTAACTTGCCACCAGATTGCGCTGCAGAAATCAACTTCTATACAGCTCAGCCTATCGCAATGTAAATTGGTATACATAGACATTTGAACCCGTATAATATTCTCGCGCTATTCACTTTTTGTAACTCGCCACTGGCTAAAATACCGTTCAACCGATTATCATGAAAATTGGTAGACATAGGTATTTGAGCTCAGATATAACTCGGGCAACGCCGGGTAATACCACTAGTATATATATATATATATATATATATATATATATATATATATATATATATATATATATATATATATATATATATATTTATATATATATATATATATATATATATATATATATATATATATATATATATATATATATATATATATATATATATATATATATATATATATATATATATATATATATATATATATATATATATATATATATATATATATATATATATATATATATATATATATATTCTTTTTGTTTATTTCAGTTTATTATTTAGGCATTAATTTCCTAAACAATACATTGTGCTACACGATATATAGGGAATGTCATGTTTTCGATCAAATTTAGTATTCGAGCTTGCACCGAATCTCCACGTTTTTATCCTGGAAATCCGAAAACTAATTTCTAATGAATGTCTGTCTGTGTGCGTGTATGTGTGTGGGTGTGTGTGTGCGTGCGCGTTTGTGTGAGGGTCTGTGCGTTTGTATGTATGTGTGTATGTGTGTGCGTGTGTGTCAGAGTGTGTCTGTGACTGTGTGTCTGTACACAATTTATCTCAGTAAGTACACGACTAATTACAAGCAAATTATTTACAAACATAATTGTCAAGCTGACGAGAGGGACCCGCCATTTTATTTCAGAATTAAAAATATCAATAATCCAGTAGTAGGTATGTTAAATGTTATTTAGAAGTCTGATGTCATTGTCTACAACTCTTGCTTACGTCACTTTTCTACATCTTAATAATAATAATAATAATAATAAACTCTGTATTTACACTTAATTCGTATACAAAAAGGCGAGCTTATTTCCACATGGCAATGTCTTACAACTAACCTAAACACAGTGGTACATGCACGCATTGTGAAAATAAAGATTATTACATAACATACAGACAAGTGGAAGAATTTAAAACTAATAATGCCCGAGGAGAGGAAATTGGGAGAGGAACAGGAGAGAAAGGGAAGAACTGGTTACTTCTTAGAAAGGTAGGAATCCTTAAGGTGAGTCTTAAACGATAGTAAAGAAGGCGAGTTTCGTATATTTGCTGGGAGATCGTTCCAGAGTCTTGCACCATGGACACAGAAAGAATAGGAATAGAAATCACTATTATGACTCGGGATTTTTAATAAACATCTTCAGCGGGTTTTGACTAAAAAAATATAACCTGAAAAGGAGAATTCTCATTCATAATACAAAAGAAAGATTGTATTTTGGAAAAAATATTAATACATAATAGCTAAAATAAAAACATAATTTCTCAATAACTTTTATGACTAGGTACTTGTTTCAGGGGTTTTTTTTTAAATGTAATATTAGTATTCTTAAACTTCCGGCAAATGCAGTACGCCATTTTTTTATTTGTCAATAATTGTGACGTGTGAAGCTACTGGAAAGGCACGTCTTTTTGTTGTAATTAGTGCTATTATGTTACATTATCGAATACAGTCTACAATATGGGTCCCCGCATCGATCCATTTTATTCGATGACAATCCTTATTCCATTATTCGATGACGTTATTCGATGACGATCCTTATTAACTCGTAATAAAAAAAAAGTTGTGTTTTAATTATACAAATTGATTTATACATAAAGAACTATTTATTATTAATCAGGAAATTTTAAAAATTAACTTGGATTCAGCTATCTTTATTTTCAATGTATTTAAGATTTAAAAGGTACTTAAGTCGAAGAAAAATCGATAATAGTAAAATCGATTTATTATTATTATCGGCATGCACTCACCCCTAGTTTTTGTCACCTTGGTGTGACATTGATGATTTAAAGGGATGGAGAATAAAGTAAATAAATAGTTTTTTATTATCGTCTTTTTTTTAGTACTGAGATGGTTACCGATGACAATTGGTTATAATAGAACGAAAATTAACATTGAACATTTATATACAATGTTACGAATACTTGGTCCGGTGGCGAAGTGGTTAGGTCGCCTGATCTTCGATTCCCGGTTGGGTCACCATTTTCCGTTGAAATCAAATTAACGGAATTGCATTTTCAACTCTGTCGATGAAATACAATAACAAGACACCCACTTACACACATGTTACATGCACACATATATATAAACATTTCATAGTAGGGTTGGTTGTAAGAGATTGCCATATGTCAATAAACCCGCCCATTGTGAAATTTCACAATAAAGAGTAGAAAACAAAAACAAAACTTGACTGTTTTGTTAAAAAAAAAAGGAAAATGGCTACTTTTACGTGCTCGCACAGCTTTGAAATACATAATTTAGGTTCACTAGCAGCCAATGCCTACTAAACTCACCCTAAAACCGTTAAAACCCCTGAAATAACTTTCAACTGATAATGGGTTGCATCTGTTATCATTTCTTCAATATGTAGCTGAACTTAACATCAAAATAAATTCATTTTATTTCGTTAATATTTCGGAAATGCGGAAACCGTTTTCGATGCCCTTTTCAACCAAGACTTGATAATGTCATTGAATAGATAAAACACCATTTGATGGAGAAAAAAAAGTAAATTTGTTCATACTAGAATGGGCGTTCTCCTTTAGTACTTCATAACACCTTCATTATTAATCCTAGAGGGGAAAAACAAAGGTGTCTCAGAATCCTGAGAATAATGCCTCTACCTTTTTTGTAAGCTGGAGGCATTATTCTCAGGATTATGAGAATAATTCCTCTACATTTTTTTTTCAATATCTTTAGTGTTTTACGAGTAATTACCCCTTAGGCTACGTAACGACCAATATTGGCGGCTTGCTCCCAGATCGCACAGTAATATTATTTTCTAATTCGAACGCATCCTAAATTCCATACGAAATATCTCATTATTACCATAGATACATAGACGGCCGCTAGAATAATTTCGCGCGTCATTTCGCGGATATTTCTGGCAAAATTCCATTGTCAAACATCATTTTTTTTTTTTTTCGAGAAATCATCAAAATTTTTATTGGCTTTTATGAGCTAATATCTAAATATTTTTGTACGTAAATAAACAAAAAGAAAAAATACCTTTGATAGAGAATCTAATAAAGATCACGATTGTACATACAATTTCTAAATAGGGTTCCGTATTTTTCCGTAAGATAAGTACAAGTTAGAAATGCCGAGTTTTTTTCACTTTTTCTACTTTCTCATATTTATTCATAATTATCTAATTATTTTACAAAATGAGATTTCAATATTCTATATACAAAATTTCAATGCGATTATTGCACAGTTATTCTTTTAATGATTTCTATAGTAGTTCCATAGTTATAGGACTTTTTGTCGAGCGCGGCAATATTGCAAGAAATTCCAATTAATTGCCGCGGTCTGCCATGAAATTTTGCCGGTACTCAAAGGTAATATTTGAAATGTTGGGTAGAAAATGAAGAATAGGAAAATGAAACCTGAAAATCTCGATTATTATAGCCAATACATAGAACAGCGACGCATTGTATATCACTTCATAAAGACGAAATTCGGGAAAGTATATGATACCCTGTATCAACCTTTTTTTTTTTAATGGCATGCACTATCTGAAATTTATATATTATCCTACGTTATTGACGTTCTATTGACGGGTTGACTAGTATAACACAACGTTTCAACAAAGGAAAGATAGCTATGACCTGGTGTAATTGAGATAAACGGTGAACTTCCATTATAGAAAAGGAATTGCATGCAGATAAAGATGGACAATGAAAGTGCAAGTATAAAAGGACCAGTGCACTGGATATCTTCACTGTCTCACAGGTGCCTTGCTAAAGGAAGCATCTCACCATGAGGGGTCTTACCGTCCTGCTGGCCTTCCTGGGAGTCGCAGCTGCCTATGTGACCGTTCCGACATACAAGGATCAAGTCGTCGGTGAGAAACAAAATATTTTTATAGAATAATTTCAATCTTTATTAGGTCCTTACTTACAAAATGCTTTGAATTTGCATAACTTTGTTACGAGTTAAAATTTGCAATTGTAATAAATTTAATATTAAGCCAATTTTTCCTTCTTCATAATTAGATTGTTGTCTTTCTCTTCTTCGTTATTGGTCAGTAATAAAAGCAAATTAGCACAAAAGTTGTTAAAATTACTTGAACAATTTGGACTGATACGTCTATTTTTTGGCTGCAAGTTCTACTATGTGTGCAATGATGGTAAATTTAAAAATTCGCATTTTTTCGAATTTGAGATTTTGTGTCGGTGTTATATTAGAGGTTCTCGCAGACTGGTGATACAGTTAACCCAATTGTGTACTTAAAAGACAGCAAACAGTTATAGAGAATGCACTCTTTTACGGTCCATCTGTTCGTTTATGGAATCAGCTCCCTCACTCTATCAAGCATGCACCTTCGTTGCATACTTTTAAAAAGTTGTTGAAGAAACATTTATTTTTACACAGCCTCTAACCAAATGCCTCACACTTATACCTCTTTACTACTTCTGTGTGTGTTGTACGGTGACAATTAGGAATTAGTTTATCAAATGGTTGACTGTAAGATATCGCAATAGTGATAAGTCCGCCATTTGTATATATATATTTTCTTTTTAATGAAACCAATACTTGACTACGGTGATGTTTGTTATATAGATGCCAGTGACGTTATTTTGAATAAGCTGGAGTGTCTGCAAAATATCTTCCCCAGGTTTTTCACCTTACGAAAGTTGGACCACGTTAGCTGCTTTCGTGAGCAACTTCATTGGCTTCCTATTCGCGATCGAAGTTTTTCGCATAGGTTGTCGATACTCTACAACATACTCAATAACCCCACTTCACCCTCCTATCTCAAGTAAAATTTCCATCCGCCACGGTCACGGAGACTACGGTCTTCCACTTCGATCAAGCCGAGATAACACACTCGCCATTCCGATAAGTCATTCTTCTGTTTACACGCACTCTTTTACGGTCCATTCTGCTCGTTTATAGAATCAGCTCCCTCACTCTATCAGGCATGCACCTTCGTTGCATACTTTTAAAAAGTTGTTGAAGAAACATTTATTTTTACACAGCCACTAACCAAATACCTCACCTTGTCCTCTCCTTTATCCTTCCCTGGGCAAACTTAGCACAAGTTATTGACATATATTTGTAAAAGTTTATTTTAAATTTAAATTTACTACTTCTGTGTGTATTGTAGGAATTGGTTTATCAAATTCATTAAGTAATGTTTTTATAGCACAATAAAGTTATTCTATTCTATTCCATAGAGAAGCTGTTTATTAAGCGAACGAGCCTCGCCATTCGCTCTACACTACTACTTCTGCACAACACTAACAGATACACTTCAAAGCAAACAGTCTTAAAGTTGCTAGAGTTGGAACTGAAAACTCTTAATCGCCCACGATACCTACTCGCCAGACATTGCTCCAATATTCATACACTTTTTAAGACAGGATAAAACAGATAAATTTCAACTCCGAAAAATTCCTTCAAATCATTTATTTAATCCTGCCCACGAGAGTTCTACAGAGGCATTAACCGATTCCCATATAAATATTAAAACTGTATATACAGATACATATCCAAACCTTCTTATGTCCCCTAAAATAAATGTTATCGTTTCTTTTGCAGCTGATAAGGACTTTCTTTACCGTCAAAAAGCCGTTTTCGAATTGCTGGATCGTGTCTCGCAGCCGAATCAGTATCCAGACATTCAGAAATATGCTAGTGAATATAATCTTGAAGCGGATTTCGGCAACTACAACGTAAGAATATTTTTCTTCTTCTTTAGGGGTATTCTCCTCTTGAGGTGTGCTTGTATCTACTATTTACAAACGATTGTGTTATATATATTCTTTAGCCGAGGAATTCTACATCTTTCTTGGCTTCTCCGGCATAGTTATAGAAGGGGATATTAATTGTCTACCATAATATGGCGAAATATTCCAGTTGCCAATATACTCGTATAATCGTCGAGAGCAGCTCCGATTCTTGCCACGTTTATTGTATTTCTGGGGGCGTTTTGTTTGTTTGTTTGTTTGTTTATATTCTTAATTGTGAAAATTCACAATTTTCGGGCGGCTTTATTTTCATACGACGTGTCTATATGTATGTGTGCGTGTAACATGTGTAAGTGTGTGTATGTCTTGTTATTGCATTAGATCGACAGAAATGAAACGCAATTCCGTTAATTTTATCCCAACGGAAAATTGTAACCCAGCCGTCAATCGAACCCGAGATCTTACAAAGTAAGATTTATTTATTTATTTATTGATTTGCAGCTGTTGTTATAAAAAATATATACAAAAAAACAAGAACACACAGATTAAAAATTAAAACTGTAAATAGACAAAGACTATGAAATGATTTATATGATTTTAAAATAAAATAACCAAATCAAATAAATCTTAAAATAAAAAATCCAAATAATCATAATCAAATAAATACACAAATCGAAATAATCAAAAACAAAATATTTAACATCAAATGATATTAAAAGAAAATAACGTAATTACATAAATTTCAAAATCTACATATAATATATCAAAAATAATCAAAATCAAAATATTTAACATCAAATAATCACGTTACAAATTAATAAATAAACGAAGACAAAAGTAATAATACAATTAGGAAATAGTTATTTTTAAATAAAATCAAATTAAGACATCTAAATATCTTCCTTTAATAATAAACTTTTAAAGTGGTCCTTAAATACTGCAATTGATTTCGATTGCAAAGCCATTCCCAACCGATTCCATACAACCGCAGAATAATACGAAAAGCTGCACTGGAAATGTGTAGTTTTGTGCTTGGGTATTATAGCAAGTTGTTCACGTGCCCGTGTTGAATGGACATGCCGGTTACGGGACCACGTCATAATCGAGTAAAGATATCGCGCCTGTTTATTGCTTACTACCTTGAGTACAAGGGTCGCAAGATGGAGCTGCCTTCTTTTACTCATATTCAACATGGAAGCTTTCGCTAGGAATGGTGACTCAAGATCAGGCGACCTAACCATTATGCCTCCCGTGTTCTAATTGAGTTCCGATTACTTGAATATTGATAGTAATAATTTTGCATTCAGGGGGTGTTTGCTGGTGAGTTGGCTCACTTAACATTTTTCGGAAGTATTTTTCATAATAACGAGGATTTACCTCTCTGAAAATGAAAAAGCAGAGAAAGCACGTAGTGGACTTAAGTGGGGACACTTTCGAAATTTATTGTAACTTAAGTATTTACTGTATATAAACACATATTTTCAATCATGTTTCTTCGAGATCCTTGTTATACGTTATTAATAAATATCCATATATCGATGAAAAATTCAAAATAGTTATTTTATAAAATTTA
The DNA here is from genome assembly GCA_944548615.1 of Micropterix aruncella. NCBI lineage: Eukaryota > Metazoa > Arthropoda > Insecta > Lepidoptera > Micropterigidae > Micropterix > Micropterix aruncella. The sequence goes on from OX155963.1 coordinate 1,017,758, forward strand.
TTCTATAGCTAAATATACAAGTTTGTGGGATAATGTTTTTGAGTTGTGGCAACCCTACAATGCTACGTGTTCAGTCTAAATTGATGTTCACTGATGTATACCTATTAAAATATCCATTTCGGTGCGATCGACCTATCTCGTAGTACTTAATTTTCAATATCAGCAACGATACGATTGTCTCAGCTTCATTAGCCACCTTGAATCATCGGTTCTCATTTGCCATCAAAGTTAAAGAGTGTTAAGCGTGGTCAGTACTTATACGGGTGACCTCATGAGTGTCTGACCGCATCATACTACAAAATTTCCCGTCTCGAAAACTCACCATCATTTTGGGTAATATAAACTCTTGTATCGATACCATCTTTCGTTAGGGTGTCTAGAAGTTTCTTTTGAAATACTGTTTTAAAGCCAAGGAAATATGCAAAAATGACATTATTAATATCTTTTTCTTTTATTTATCAAATTTTTATTTCAACAGAATGTTCAAGCAGTTCAAGAATTCCTAGAATTCTACAAAAACGGCTACCTACCGAGGGGTAGAATTTTCTCCATCTTCTACAGAACTCAACGCGAAGAAGCGATCGCTCTCTTCCACGTATTCTACTACGCCAAGAACTTCGAGACTTTCTACAAGTTCGCGTCCTGGGCTCGTCAGTATATGAACGAAGGGATGTTCCTCTACTCGCTTAACGTGGCAGTTCTGCATCGCAAGGATTGCCAAGGAATAGTGCTGCCACCGATCTACGAGTTGTACCCTTACTACTTCGTAAACAATGATGTCATTGAGGCCGCTTCGCGTATCAAGATGCAGAACGGAGTGCTCAATCCTGAATACGCAAAGTATTACGTCGAGTATAAGGACAACAACTATTATTTGAACGCGAACTATTCCGGGTGGTACGTGCAGTACAACCGCGAACAACGCCTTTCTTACTTCACCGAGGACATCGGTTTAAATGCCTATTACTACTACTTCCATTTGGACTATCCATTCTGGATGGGTGGAGAGCAGTATGGACTCAAGAACGATCGTCGCGGGGAACTGTACTACTACTTTTATCAGCAACTCTTAGCTCGCTACTACCTCGAGAGACTGTCCAATGGCTTCGGCGAAATTCCAACTTTCTCCTGGTTATCCCCAATCAAGACAGGCTACTATCCATCTCTTAGATACGCCAACGGTCTCGACTTCCCATCGCGCAACAACTACTACAACATTTACAACGAGGAGAACTTGTACGATCTCAAAGATGTGGAATATTACGAGAATCTCTTTATGAATGTTATCAACGGCGGATTTTTCACAACGGTAGGTTCGCAAACAATCTGGAACTTTCACATGTTCTACTTTTTTAATGATTTATTTGCGAATTGCAGAAGGACGGGACTAAATACTTTATGAAGGACCCCAAGACGGTGGACGTTCTCGGTATGCTGTTCCAGGAGAACCCTGATATCATGGACAACGTCAATCAGCAAGTGTACAGATATTACGAAGTCATTGCTCGTGTTTTATTAGGAGCATCGCGTGATCCTATCAATGAGTAAGTTTATCTTAACTAGATATTTTTTGTTAAATATTTTTTTTGAGTTTAAACCATTTTAAAAAAGAGTTTTTTTTAAATATATCAACGTATAAAATTTACAGAAATAGCGTACACTAACATAACGACTGTCATGTTAGATTAACAATTTGACTATCAATATCGTTATTTCCATAATTTAAAAGTTTTATTTTTGGCAGAGCAAACTTCAAAAATTTAACAAATGCTTAAGATGTTCTTTTGGTCTTAATCAACATTGCATAGTTTCCATGCATAATGTTGTCGTGGCTGCACATTATACGGAACTCAGTTAATCTTTTTTAAATAGTGATGTAGTCATTGAGTATGTGAGATACCATCTGCGCTGTTATATTGTCATGCGCCCAAGCGTCGTCTGCTCTGATTTTGAAACGGTGAAAATATGCTCGCAACTTCGATGTCATGACAGCACTTGTGCCAACTTAAAATGTCTACCGCAGTTAGACAATACATCTGAACCGCCCGAGTAGAGTCGAATAATATTAATAAGTCCTGGGTGATATGAATTTGAAAGCTCTATCTTATTCATTAATGGCGTCCTACAATTCGAGGTTCTTATAGAAAAAGAGCTATCTCGGCTAGCTGGCCTATGATCAGGCTTAATTGTGCCATGCAGCTTGGGCCGAAACGCTAGCTTGTTTTGTGGCTGACCCAACTTGTGGTTCAGCTTTACGCTAACAGAATTTATTGCGCTTGGCGAGCCTTTGGGCAGTGTGTTCTGCAAAAACAGTCCTGAATATGGCTGTTTACCGGGGGAATCCTAGAGATGTTTGCCTAAGAATTTCAAGAGTTTTTTTTATACTCAAACGGTCGTTTTCTTGCAGTTACTACGTCGCACCGTCCGCCTTAGAACAGTACGAGACGAGCCTGCGCGATCCGCTATTCTGGCAGCTCTACAAGAGAATCATCCGCTACTTCATCACGTACAAACAGAAAGTCAGCTACTACACTCAGAAGGATCTCTATTTCGAGGGCGTGCGCATTGAAAACGTTGAAGTCGATAAACTGGCCACCTATTTCGACAATTACGACTACGACATCACAAACAGCATCTATCTGACGAAAGAGCAGCTGTACAATGGCGAGAAGTATTCTCGATTCTACGCCCGTCAGCCGCGCCTCAACCACAAACCGTTCGACGTGAAGATCGACGTCACTTCGGCTGGAAGCTACGATGCCGTCGTTCGAGTATTCTTGGGCCCGAAATACGATACCCTTGGCAACCAAGTCTACATCAACGATGCCAACTACGATTTCGTCGAGCTGGACTACTTCCTTTATAAATTGGTGCCTGGAAAGAATACTATTACGAGGAACTCGCGTTTCTTCTGGCGCACTGCCAAGGACCGCACCACCAGCTACGAACTGTACAAGCAGATCATGGGTGCTTACAACGGAGGAAAAGACTTCTATTTAGATTCGTCCGAAATGCACAACGGCTTCCCGCAGCGGCTCATCCTTCCCAAAGGGACGAAAGGTGGCTACCCCTTCCAGCTTTACTTCATCATCTCGCCGTGGTTGGCTCCGAAGGTCGAATATGGCACAGGGTTCAACCCTATTTACTACAGCGGCGTAGGCACTGGGGCTCGCTATCTCGATGACCGCGCTTTCGGCTACCCCTTCGACCGCTACATAAAATACGACTCCTACTTCTACCAGCCCAACATGTTCTGGAAAGATGTGTCTATTTACCACTTCGGGCAAGACTACACCGAGGGATACTACAACTTCAATCGTGCCTACGACTTCAACAAGGCGCCAGCTGCCAACGACTACAGGAAGCAATACTAATGCAATATTAATAACATAAAGGCGATGATAGGTTTTTAATTTTAGTATATCGTATTTACATGAAATATATATTCTCTTTGGTTCAATTGAAAATTGTGTATCTTTGTCGTGTACGATGTTTCCATCATCATCATCATCATAGTAGTAATTCCTATATTCCCTTCATTTAAAAAAGTTATTGCATGGTTCTTCTTTCAGTAATATTGCCTTCCAAGTTAACGTGACGCAATAAAGAAAGGGTATACCTCTGAGTACCTACCATCAGTGAGTCCAAGGTATCAAGAATTTCACCTGGGTTATCTTCTTTCAATAAGACTATTATCATCCGCTTGTCCCAAAATTGAACATTTTCTGATTGTGAAATCGAAAACGAGTAGGATAAAACGAAATTACCGCTTGAATATTGTAGCACCCGACGTTTCGGCGACGTTGAAGCCGCCGTTATCCAAGGTAGACTAAAGTACTGTCAATCCTCATCCGTTGTTCTCCGGGTAGGCGGAAAACTGCTGCTGTTACTCCGTAAATTATAACGGCGCTGGGGCGGCGGGGTCGGCGTGCGCGAATTTAAAAAAAATCGCTGTGCACACTACACTCACTATATCCTATCTCACGTCCTTGCGCTCGGCAATGGGAATTGAAAACTTTTTCAGAAGTGGGTTCTTTTTCTACTACAAGATGAAACTTATTTTTGGGTGTATGGAGTTTAGAAATTGACCCATAAATTGAATGACCCAGAAATTCTTCCATCGTTTGTTTGTTATAACAGTAACACACAACGATGGAATTCTTTCAGGAATTCTTCCAGAGTTTGTGTTTTTCTAAACACACAAACAGTGGAAGAATTCCTGGGTCATCTAAACTACGTACACCCAAAATTAATTTTCACCTATGAATTAGAAAAGGACGGCTCTTTTCCATTTTTGGAAGTCAAAGTCACAAGGAGAAGTGACAATACTCTCGGGCATACAGTATTTCGGAAACCCACACAATCAGACAGATATTTGCATGCTACCTCTCACCATCATCCCTACCATCTACGTACAGTGTAAACGTCGCTCGTGAATCGAGCACGCGATCTATGCGACGCTGAGCATTTTCCGCAGGAGATGGAACATGTCAATGATGTCCTTAGAAGAAATGGATACGGAAAATATCACGAGACACGCACACGATCTAATACAGACGAAACTCAGAAACCGAGCAGATCAAGAGCATTCTTACCATACGTCAAGGGCGTGACAGATCGAATAAGTAAGATGCTAAACAGATTCGATATAAAAACGATCTTCAAGCCGACCCAAAATATAGCTCGATTGTTGAGGCCTGTAAAGGCTGTAACACCACTGCAAACCCCGGTTGTATATAAATCGAATGCAGCTGTGGTTTAGCATATGTTTGACAAACGAAACATCCCATAGCCACTCGACTGATGCAACACATCAAAGCTGTTAAAAACGTTAAGCGAGAAAAATCGGCGATATGCAAACACATACTGGATAGCGAAAGCAACCACTAGTGCAGTTTCAAAATCCGGGAGGCCGAACTTCAATAGATACGCCGGTTACAAACTCTCTACTACGTTGAACCCTCTTTTTAAAATGTGTTCAATGCCCACCGCCGAGCGCAAGGATGTGACAAAGGAAACAGTGAGTTTTTTGTGCACAGCGGTTTCTCAAAATTCACGCGCACCGACCCCGCCGCCCCAGCACCGTTATAATTTGTGGAGTAACAGCAGCAGTTTATCGCCTAATCGCAGAACAACGGATGACGATTGACAGTACTTTAATCTACCCTGGACAACGGCGGCTGCAATGTCGCCGAAACGTCGGGTGCTACAAATTCACGTGGTAAATTCATTTTATCCTACCTATTGTTTTCGTAAGCAAAATCAATGTTTTATGGAAATTAAGTCTTAGATAAATAAATTTAAAAAAATAATAATAATAATATTACAAAGTATATAGACAAAGACCACACGATAAATCTAAAAACTGCAAATGGGGATGTCCTTAAATCAACTGAGGATGTGTTCCGACTGTCCTAGTCGGGACACATCCTCAAAGTTTTAAGCCGTCAAGCACACGGCTTTGCGTATGCTTGACATGTCGCCGCCATGGCCGGCCGATTCCATTCAGCTGCTGGAAAGTAAGAAAAAACTCATTAAAACGTTACTCTTTCCTTCGAATATCACTTAGCGTCTACTTAGAAAACACTAGTCAACATCCACTTTCATCTGGGATGTGACATATCAATTATTACGTATTTTGGTGCGTAGAATCTGAATCTACGTTTGAAAATGTACTAGCAAGTAGCATATGTTACTATAAAATAAAATATGAAAAATACTCCACTGGTTGAGCTCAATAAAATAATTTTGCAACCGCTTTATGTCAAGTCAGGCCTTAGGAAGACTTTGTAAAAGCTCTGGATTAAAAAGGTCAAGCTTTCAATCATTTTAAATAAGAGTTCCCTCAAATTAAGTGAAGCAAAGCCGAAAGTATGTATACCTATATTTGTTGAACCTAAAGTAAGCGAATTTCTGTTCAACGCTTTGATACACAACTTACAAATATTGAATTAGCTGTTTTGTCCTCTTTCAAAGCAACTGTGATAGACTTTTTAAGCAACAGAAAAGTTGATAACTATGTTTCCATTGTGTATGATCTGTTGGACAGCTACAAGAATATGGGGTGTAGAATTTCGCCTAAAATTTTCTTTTTACGTTCCCACTGGGGTGGCATAACTCGTTCGTTCGTTCGATATAAATTATATTGAAGGACCCCTCCTTACCCCTAAAGGTTAGATAGATAGATAGATAGATCGATAGAGATTCTTTATTGCACATTAACCAAAAACATACAAAAGGCGGACTTATTGCCTAAAATACAATCTCTTACAGCCAACCTTCGTGGAAGTGTAAAAATTTAGGTGCCAAAAGATAAATTAAAAATTAACAAATAAGAAGAAAAACTTATTACATAACAAAAATTAACCAAGTAACAAAAAACAAAAATGCCATTTTTTAAATAAAATTAGGATTTGGAATAATTTGCAAGGAGCGAAGGATAGGAGAGGATGGGATGAGACCTAGGATAACTAGGAATTTAGGGACATGAAATGCTTTTTCAGAGACATTTGAAAGGTAGAAATCGTTGGTGCGTTTCTGATGTCTGGCGGGAGCTGGTTCCATAGTCTAGCTGCATGAACGGTGAAGGAATAATTAAAAATAGAAGAATTATGAGTGGGAATCGCAATTTTACTATCCTGACTGGAACGGTGTGAAAGACCATGACTTCCTAAGTGATTGAATTTTTCGGTTAGGTAGGAGGTAGCGGTAGGATTGTTGAGGATGTTATAAAGAAGGAGAAGAATATGCATGTTTCTACGTTCACGTATTCGAAACCAATGAAGGTATGAAAGGTATACAGCTTAGTCGTATTCTAAAGCCTACATTTTAATCAGTTCTAGCCTGACTATTCTGTCGTTTTGCGGGTGTTGAGTTATTCCCGGAAAATTAGGGCCTTTAGCAGGTGCTGAGCTATTCCCGGAAAAGAAGGGCCAAATATTATCATAAAAAATGAGCGCCTAGAACTGGTCGATTCCACTGTATTCCTTGGTATCACTTTGGATAAACAGCTACAATGGGGCCCACACATTAAGAAATTGGCCGACAGGCTAAGTTCTGCGGCATATGCTGTAAAAAAAATTCGTAATTTAACAGATATAGACACCGCGAGGCTGGTTTACTTCAGCTATTTTCACAGCTTGATGTCGTATGGCATCTTGCTATGGGATCATGCTACTGACGCTGATAAAATATTGATACTACAGAAACGAGCCATCTGCCCTATTTATAAATTAGGTGCTAGACAGTCGTTACGCGGAAAATTTAAGAAATCAATATTTTGACACTTGCATCTCATTACATCTATGAAAACTTAATCTATGTGCATAAAAATAAAGAACTGTTTTTAAAAAACTGATGGGCATGGTGTCAATACTAGAAATAAAAATAAACTTGCTGACCATAAAAGTCGACTCTCCAAACCCACAAAATCATTCAAAGGGCAATGTATACGCTTCTACAATAAAGTCCCAGAAAACATGCAAAATTTATCTGTGATACAATTTAAGTCATTTATTAAGAAGAAGCTGTACTCAAAGGGCTACTATAAAATAAATTATTATCTAGTAGACGACAAAGACCTTGAAAATAAAATGGTTACCTCGATGATTTATATCACGTTATATGTCACAATAATTTGTTATAATGTCACAATAATTTATTTTTTATATCATTTATGTATGTTTGTATGCATTATTGACGTCAAAAAGTTACGATTTCGTACTATTTTGAATAAAAAACTTATGATTATGATTATGATTATTTGGGATCCATACGCTTCCACTATGGAATTCTTACAATAGAACCTTAGATGATGGGCGACTACTGTTGGGGTCTTCTTAGGGAGAGTGTTGAAACGGCAAGCAAAAGAAGAGCATCGTTATCACATTTTTCGAATACAATAGAAGATTAATGTAATATATTGGGAACTAATTTAGAACTCCTATTGACATCATGCCCATAAAATTGAATACTAAATTTCTGAATATTTATTTATCATTGTTTTAATTCTGTCAATGTTCGCTAGTACTGTTTTTGATTATGCTGTATATCTAGGAAATGTGGTACGATAGAGAAAAAATGAATTTCGCCAGGGAATTCAGTACCCCAAAATTAGAGAAATGCACTAACACACTAACACATTTACAAACGAGATGCAGATGCATTACAAAAAATATACAAACCAGATGCAGAAAAAAGTTTAACTTTATCGATTAGTGTAATCAATCATTTTATGTATGACTCTGGACTCTATCAAACCTGTAATGGAAGCATAATGAAGCATTTTCCTTCTTCTAACCTTCTGCATATTCAGGTTTCTTTCCCCTGATGTCACAGTAATCCTCCTTATTGGTGACAGCGGATGGCGGCAGATTGTTGTCATATAAAAGTGACTCCGCACGGCTCGGAACTGATCTACATAGCCAAACTAGATTAGTGATGGAATTTTGAAAGCAGCTGTAAGCGGCGAGCATTATTTTTGTTACCATCATAATCACCTGTCAATTAGGTGTTCCATTGGAACGAGGTTCCCCCTGTGTATACGCCGCATCACTGGAAATGTCTTCGTTTGTTATAAAATATATTGTTTAGTAGAAAAGAAATTTTCTGCTCTAGTCTCTGCGTCGAAGAGTCTGTGGTCTGTCCTGTTATTTAAATGTATGCGTTGCTGTATATTTCGATATACCACCGAATGGTTCTGTACATTGATCTCTGGATCTCTGGATCTCTTGAAAATATCGATGTTTTTAATCGCTTTTAATCTTTCGGGCAATTTATTGAAAAGTTTGAGGCCTAAGTATCGACTAGTCGCTTGGAACTTGGCAGTACGTGCTACGAACAGTTGGGGATACAGGGTTTTATTCCTGGTGTCATGCCGATGTACTTCCTCGTGGGATATGGCCGAGCTCTTATTGCAATAGAATTCGCAAAGAGCTTCTTGAGCAAAAATCGCATATATGGTCATTATCCCTAGTTTTCGGAAGTGTTCACGACATGACTGCCGTGGACCAATGCCTACTATCGCACGTATGGCTCTTTTCTGGAGAGTGAATACACTGTTGATGTGCGCTGCATTACCCCATAAAAGAATACCATAGCGCAAGTGTGACTCAACTAGCGCGTAATAGGCCGATATTACTTCAGTTCTCTCCAAACAGCTGCTGATGCGTAATAGAAAGTTTTGACTTAACATGCTCTATATGTAGATTCCATGACATCTTTCCATCCAGATGTTAGTGGGAGCTAAATCTTAGGGGGGAGTTAAATCCACTAAGGGAAGCCACTAAAGGGGGAGTTAGTTAGTTAGTTAGTTAGTTGTACTGGGCGTTCCTCCGCAAGTCGACATCCAGTGTGCCTATTTTGCGTGTAACGGGGGTAGCGCTATTCCACCCACCCCAGCTCCTCGACGAAAGCCAGCAGGGCTTTCAGGTTTCCTGCTGCCTCGCGCAGGGTGCCTGGAGTCCCAAGGTGTTTTGTCCTGTATACTTCTACCTGTTTACAATCTAGCAGAATGTGTTTTGTGGTTTCTTCCGCCTCCATGCATGCTCTGCACATAGGGCTATTCGTTCCGCCCATGTTGAAGAGGTGTTTGTTTAGTGTGTTGTGTCCTGTTATCAGTCCCACTAGTTTGCGTAGTTGGGGCCTTTTTGTCCTTAGAAGTGTTTTGGTAAGTTTGTGGTTGTATTCCACTACTATTTCTTTGGTTTGTCTGCAGGTGTCTATCTCTTTCCAGTGTGTTTGATGTAGTTGTTTGTAGTGGTTGTCAAGTTGGTTGTTTATGTGCGAGTAGGGTAGGGGCACGATAGGTTCGGGTCCGTATGCCGGTGTGTCTGAGCCCTTACGGGCTAGTTCATCCGCAGCATCGTTTCCTCTTGAGTTACTGTGTCCCTTGATCCATTTCAGTGTCACCTTATTGCCTTTTCCGCATACCTCGAGGAGGCTTTGGTGGCATTCGTATACGAGCCCAGATGTAAATCTATCGCTTCCCAGTGCCTGTAGCACTGACCTGCTGTCCGATAGAATACATATGTTTTCGTGTTTTAGCTGCCGCTGTTTCACTGCGTTGCAAGCTTCTATTATTCCCATACATTCTGCTTGGAAAACTGTGTTGTATGCTCCGAGTGGTTTGAAGATGTGTATATTTAGGTCTTCCGAGAAGACACCACATCCTGTACCTTTGTTGGTTTTTGATCCATCTGTGTAGATTCTTAGGTCCGTTTGATTCAGTGCTTCTTTTGAGTCTTCTGTTAATGATATGGCATATTCTTTCCAGAAGATCATAGTTTTGGGTATTCTGTCGATTGCCGCTTCCAGCATTGGAAAACTTGACAGTATATTATCATATATATTCGTGTGCGGTGTTTTATATTTGGTCCATAAGTTTAGATTCTTTAGACGAAGAGCCGTTGCGGCTGCTTCTTTTTGTATATGTAGGTGTAGTGGTAGAAGCCCTAGCATGATTTCCAGCGCCGCTGTCGGAGTTGTTCTCATGCAGCCGGTCGCTGCTATACATGCTAGCCTTTGCATTTTCTGTAATTTGTTGATTGCAGTAGTGAGTTGGGTGCGGGGCCACCATACTACAGCTCCGTAGCTTATCATTGGTATTATTATCATTTTGTACAGCCACAGTATAATGTGTGGGGCTAGTCTAAAGGGGGAGTTAAATCTTAACATAGCTTGCTCATTGCTCATCTCTACTGTCTTAAACCTCCTAAACACTTCAGAGTATATAATAAAAAAACCACCCCCAAGTCGTTCAGAGCAACTGTTTAATAATTTGCATGTAGTTAATCTGAGGCTAATATTAGTTAAACAGCTATTAGTTCATTTTCATTAGCCCAGAAATGACCAAATACGCAGCCAGAAAATAAAAATTACAAGGACTATAAAAGGTTTAATTTTTGTTATACGTCGGGTTGACAAAGATCGACAATCGCACAAAGGCAGAATTGGTACATTGCACCACGAATGTACAATAGAATTGAAGAACCTGTTAAAATATTAAACAATATTTATAGTTTCATGACTAGAATTAATAATGGCTATTGGACTTAGGGCATTCTGGAACGGACACACACTTGTTGTTTAATTTCTATATTTCTTGAACGACTGCCGACAAAGAAGGAGGTAATATATTCAGGGTTCATCTGTATTATATTCCAACATAACGTCTAAAAGCTTGGACCGATTTAGAAATGTGTGAGATTGTTAGAATCATCATATCATACAAAGTGTCATAGGGTACCTTAACTGTCCAAATATTAAGTAGGTAGTTGTCTAAATGTTCAAATGTCCAAATATCAATTAATTAACATAAATATATCGTGTTTAGTGTCAATTGAAAGGTCTGATTGAGTACATTCCGGAAATATACATCTATCTATATGGATAAATATATAAACGACAATATTTCATAAAATAACCGTAATAAAAATAACTAAAAATACAATAGTTCACTTTCTGTAATAGCAGTCGTATTTCTTATTCTATTTAATATATTTACTTGTTTTATTTTGTATATAAAAAATATCAGATACATCAATTATTATTATTATTATTAGTGTTTAAACTTTAAATCGAAACCTTTTCTATTTCTTTTCTTTAAATAGGTAATACCTACCTTTTCTACTTCATCCTGATGCACGCTTTTGTTAAATCTCGCTGTAGCAACGTCATGGCTAGGGTCAAAAAATCCATAGAGCTTGAGTCGTTAGGCTAAATTGTTTTGTTGAACGGGCCCACTCTTGGTTCAATCCCGAATCGGAAGTCTCCCTGAAGGGGTGAATTACTTCAGAAAGCGTCATGGCTAGGGTCAAAAATTCAAAGAGCTTGAGTCGCTAGGCTAAATTGTTTTGTTGGAAGGGCCAACTCTTGGTTCAATCCCGAATCGGAAGTCTCCCTGAAGGGGTGAATTACTTCAGAAAGCGTCAGAGCTCTTTGACTGCATTTGTAATCAGTGGTGTATATGTAGCGCTGAGTGAATTCCCTCGGCCGAGCTACGGGCAAAAATCACTGCTCGCGTCTAGAAATGTAGTTTCCTAAAAAAGTCTGGTAGATGTTGACCTGTTGTCACATTCCTTTAAAATGGCTTGCTGGCTTGGCTACCCGATCCCAGTGATAACCATGGGAAAGTCACCATGGGTCGTAATTGTTCATAACAGGTATAGCATCATTCATAATCGGCAACCATTCTAGTGGAAGAAGTAGTCTTACCAAAACTGGTGAGCAAGTCGGTGCCCTCGCTGTTTGAGGTAGGCCTCTGTTGGACAGCGGCGTAATTGGGCGGTAGATTTTCTTCATCTCGAAGTCCCTGCGATACGTATCAGGGTGGCAGGACGAGAAGATCGTTATAATATCCTGGTATGGCGGGTTCGTCGGTTCAGCACTGATAATTTATATCTGTAGTAACATCAGTCTGCAGTTTTAAGAGGTTTTACCGGTAGATAGTTTGACTGGAGCTCATAGATAGTATGTATTCCTCTTAGGCGTCATCACCCTTCTTCCACAAAGAGGTTCGTCGGTAGATGCCTGGTGATCGAAGCGGAGTATATTGATTGGGTTTCGGTTGTGTTTGGCCGTTGGCCACGTACAACATTTGTCCGCGTATTTCTAGCGGGAGTCGCTTCCTGTCCTGCTCGCACGCGCTGCCAGATTTATTGGCCCCGATGATGAATCGCCCGGCGCATTCACGCGATGCGATATGGAATTCGCAATAAGACTTCCAAAGATCTGCGCGGGCGCAGATCTAAATTTCACCAGATCGAATGGGTTCGAGAATGGATCGTTTATGTCACCTCTCCGATTATGAGTCCGACCACCTGCTCTTAATTTTTCAGTTAGGACAAATTAGTAATTGTAATAAATACTGTAAAATCTTCGCTGTTATTCGACGTTATATTAGTTCCTTATCTAATGTAATTGCCGTTTTTTTCCGAAACGGTAATTTCGATTCTGGATAACATAGATTGTTGGCATGTTGGAAATCCAAATTCGAATAAATTTTAATTCGTATAAATAACACTTAGTACAATAGTAATTAGTACAACAAATAAATAATGACCGTTGAGGAGTTCCCACATCGGGAGCCAACCCTCGGTGCAGCAGCAATGTCATGGTGAATAATTCGTAAAAAATAGTTCGTGTCTGTGCTGTTGACTTTTGAGGAGTCCCCTTATCAGGAGCCAATCCTGGGTATAGAATCAGGTCGGGAACTAATGGGCCCTTGCTGAGTTAGCCTCGAAGACCCATTTGTTCAGGGTTGGTCACACCCACGGGTCAACACCCATCCGGCAGCCTCCACACATGAAGCGCGAGCCCGGGTAGGACTCTGGCCTTAGAGCTAGTTTTCCCCAGGAGTCAACCTTCTGGCACTCCTGGATGGTCTGCGCACCGTGCGGCGTAAGCCAATCGATTGTGCATTCTAACTAACAGTCGGGGGAGTCTGGAAATAGTACTGTTTGCAGGGGCTGTTGCTGACCTTACGGCGACTGCTCTTGAAACGACCATCGACTACCCGATTCCGGGTGAACAGCCGGGCAAAGCATGCCGTGGTGCGCGATAGATTCGGTTGACACCGTTTCACCGCTACACAAAGGAGGGGATCGCGCAAGCGACCTCTAACTCGTAACCACTCGAGAGACCGGAGTAATCTGGTCGCAACTGGAAGTAAGGGCGTGAGTGTCGGCCCGCTGGGTAACATACATGGCTATCTCGCGGATAAGGCCTTGGCCTCTTACGGGCATGTGGCGGAGCTTGACGTTGGACTATTTTTGTCCCCTTCCTATGTGAGCTAACCATTTTTGGTTAGACGCTTTCCGCGCTGTGCTAACTGTAATATTTATTCATTATTATCTTAATTGTTTTACGAGATAATGTTGTAACGTTATAATATTTCAAATTTCAGTGTGATCATTTTGCAGTTATTCTTTTTACGATCCGTATAGTAGTTTAAAAGTTATGCGCAAAACTATCCCGGGCAGAAATTTTACCCCCCATAGGAGGGTTTAAGTCTTGTGCGCTCACCTCACGGGAGATAGAACGATCAAATTTCGTTAAAACTTCCTCAGGTGACGGGTTCGCCCGTTGTAGTTGACAGCTCTAGTCGTAGAATCAGGTCATTGCTTACCACATAATTTGCATTGTCATCGAAACTGAACCAATATGTAAATTTTTGAATTCATATGATAATATTTGAGGAGTTCCCTCAATTCCTTATGGATCCCATCATCAGAACAGGATTTTAATAAAAATGGAATCAATCTGGAAGTATATCCTTTCAAATTCATTTAACAGAGTTCCAGCAGAGTGCCAGATCATTTAACAGAGTTCGGTTGATACGTGGTGGCTCTTTAATAATTACAAAGAAATGCTTGAAATTTAAAGAAAGACTTGATATTGTGAGCCTCTCTGTCGAACGAGTTTTAGAGATTGCATGTATAGAATTGGAGGAAACCATTGTTATGAGTGTATACAAACCACCATGTGCGCCTTATGAAGCTTTTTATAAAATTATGGAAGGTGCCTTATTCAAAATAACCAATAGTCCTAAAATAATTGTTATTTGTGGAGACTTTAACATCAATATATAAGAAAAAAAAATCCTTGACATGTAACTTTTTAAATTTATTTAGATCATTTAACTTATATCTTGAACCTACGAGGATAACTGCCTCAAGTGCTACTTGTATAGATAATATATTCAAAAACATAAAACCCAATTATAAATCACTAATTAATATTTTGCACTCTGATCACTGCGGTCAGTTAGTATCATTTCCTAAGAAAAGCAGTACTGCAGTGTCGTCTAGGGGAATTTAAATCTATCTTACATAATTAGCAAATTACAAAGGTTGCCAATTCATGACAATCCTGACCAACTTTATGACTCATTCTTTGAATTAATTATAGTTGAATTTCTTAGAATCTTCATACCTAAAACGAAATCGATCAGAGATCGCTTATGCTTTAGTGATTGGGCAACTGTTGGTATTTACAAAAGTCGTAATAAATTGTATGAACTGTATAACGAAAAAACTTATAATCATAGTGCGACTTTTAAGAACTATGTAAATAACTATTCCAAAATATTCAAACGAGCCTGTTCCACTGCTAAGTCAATTAATTTGAAGAATAAGATCAAAAACTCTACAAACAAAATTAAAGCTACATGGAATATTATTAATAATGAAACAAATATGGTTATAGCTCGCACAAGGGACTTTCATTTAAAGATAAATAATCTAGCGGATATGGAAATTGCGACTGAGTTTGAGCGATTTTTTACGAATATACCGTTAATAACGACTAACGCCCTCAAGTCGTCTTCCATTTCAGCTGAGATGCTACTTAAAGAAAGCATTTCCGCATGTGTTACCGACTTCGCTTTCACTATTGTTAACTGCAATGATATAATAAATGCCTTTAAAACAATTGAGATAAAGAAAACTATGGACCTTTGGGGATATTCTGTAAAAACTATTTCAAACATCATAGAAATAATCGCACCTTATCTAGCATATATGTATATTCAATTGTTGTGTTACTTCTGGAGTGTTTCCTGATCTGATGAAACATAGTAAAGTTATACCATTATTTAAATCTGGCGATACTTCTGATCCCTCGAATTTTCGGCCAGTTTCCGTACTTCCCACTTTGAGTAAAATTTTCGAAAAATTAATTCTTAGACAATTGCACACTCATTTTAACAAATATAATTTACATCATAAGAAACAGTTTGGATTTACGAAGGGTTGCTCAACCATAGATGCGGGAACCGAACTATTGACAGGTATATTAAATGCCTAGGAAGAGTCACAAGACGCATTAGGCATCTTCTGTGACTTGTCTAAGGCATTTGATTGTGTACACCATGATACACTAGTTAGATAATTACATCACTATGGCAATAGGAACAAGGCTCTTGATCTTCTTACTTCTTACTTGGGAAATAGAATTCAGAAGGTTGATGTAAACGGTAAAAGATCACCAGGATCAATGGTCACCTTGGGTGTCCCACAAGGCTCCATTCTTGGCCCATTTCTCTTCTTAATATACATCAATGATTTACCCTTTCACATAAGGAATAATCACGAAATTGTATTGATTGCTGATGATACTTCTTTGACGTTTAAAATTAGTCGACAATTGTACAATTATGACGAAGTTAACAATGCACTCTCAAAAGTTGTCCATTGGTTTAATGTAAATAACCTACTATTAAATTTTAAAAAAACCAAAGTGATTAAATTTTCTACACCTAATGTTAAGCAGGTACAAACCAATGTAGTAATAAATGGAACTAGACTGGAGCCTGTTGTTTCAACTGTGTTTCTAGGGATAACAATTGACTCCAAATTACAATGGGGCCCACAAATTGAGAAAATGTCAGGAAAACTTAGCTCTGCGGCATACGCAGTTAAAACAATAAGGCGGATGACTGATGTAGATACAGCATGAATAGTATACTTTAGTTACTTTCATAGCATTATGTCCTATGGGATTCTTCTCTGGGGAAGCTGTGCGGACATCAATAACATCTTTATACTACAGAAACGTGCTGTAAGAGCTATATATAAACTTGGTCCTCGAGTTTCACGTAGAGAAAAATTCAAAGAGATAAATATTCTTACTGTTGCATCACAATATATATACGAACATCTGTTGTATGTCTACAAGAATATTGACAAGTTTAAAAAAAAAGCGACACTCATAATGTTAATACTAGACATAAGCATAACCTTGTTGGACGTGCTACTCGTCTCCACAAAATAAGCAATTCTTTTTTGGGACAATGTATACGCTTCTATAACAAACTTCCTCATACTATTAGAGAACTATCTCTAAATATGTTTAAAGCTACCATCAAAGTAAAATTGTATAAAAAGCATACTATACAATATCTGATTATGTAAATGACAAAACGGCTTGGGAGTAAGGCTTGGACGCATCATAAGAACATAAATTAAAAATAATATTTAATTGTGTCTATATGAATAAAGAACATTTTGATTTTGATTTTTTGATTTTGAAATAAAAAAGAACTACTTGAAACCCGTCGAGATCGACGGTCAGTTTATTAACAGTAATGTTTCAAAATTAAACGGAAACATACTTGATTTATGTACAAATAATAATTTGATTAATTCAATTACGTTGCGGTGCCTTGCTCATTTTGATCTAAGATCAGGAATGTCACCAAGGTCTTGGAGAAAACGGACAGCATCAAT
This sequence comes from Micropterix aruncella, assembly GCA_944548615.1. Taxonomy (NCBI): domain Eukaryota; kingdom Metazoa; phylum Arthropoda; class Insecta; order Lepidoptera; family Micropterigidae; genus Micropterix; species Micropterix aruncella. The sequence continues at coordinate 1,034,983 of OX155963.1, forward strand.
CGAAGAATTTAGACCCATATCTTTGTTTTGCGATGATTTTAGAAAAACTCATGTTTAACTGTATTTTAGACAACGTAATAACGAACAGCCAATACACGGATATATAAAACATAAGTCCACAATACTGACCATAAGGTGATCGGGTAGAGTAGCTTCAAGATGCGCTAGATTTCAATGAACCCGTTCTCATTATTATGCGAACTGTCAAAGGAATTCGACAAAATAAACCATATGATCCGGAGATACATATATGGTACCCGCGGCATAGCTTATGCACTATTAAAGTCGTACATGAAAACAGACCATAAATAGTCGAAATCAAAGGTGCCAAGTCAAACCTTAGAAGCATATCTTTTGGTGTACCTTTGGGATCGATACTTAGTAAGCTTGAGTTTATAATTTTCATTAATAATGGAAATATCTTAGATTCAGTGGCGTCAGAAGTTTGAAATAATTATACTCTGATGGTGCATTTTTTTAAATCAAAAAAATAAATTACACGACACTACAAATAAATGTATACGTTATATGTATCAATAATTTGAAGGATAACCACTAATAGCAAATCCAGCAAAAACAGAAGCTATAATAATTTTCGCAAATAAAAGCGAGTAAAAATGAAATTAATATGTTAATGTGCAAGAATAGAACTAGTGAAATTCATTAACTTCTTAGGGGTGACGAATCACGAAAACCTAAATTGGACAACCTGTCTAACAAGTTCCCGTCTGCCATGTTCCCATTTGCCATATTTGCAATTCGAAATTGTCTGTTTTTGACCGTCGAGCAGGCTTCCGCGAGAGTTTACCATGCTTGCTTCCACTCCTGAATGCCATATGGAATTCTGTTGGGAGGAAATGGTTCTGTGTGCCATCGTTTATTGGATTTGGGAAAACAGGCGAATACAAGGCTCTTTACTACGTTAAAACTACACTTCCAGTCGGGGATTCTAACGCTAGCATCCGAATATGCATACCAGTGTTTACATATAAAGTGAAATGTAGCAAATTGTGAGATACCACAATACGTGGCACCAAAACAATATTTTATTGCCGAAACTGAGGCTGAAAAAATGACAATGAAAGTTCATCAAATTAAATTATATTAAATTAAGTATATTGTCGTTAAAACTTTATATTACATAGTTAATTAGACAATACACAATACTTGAATACATGAACACATGATATTATATAAATTGATTGTAAAATATAAAGAACCAAACCAGTAGTTACGGAATCAATATAATATTTTAGTCTTCATTTTTCCTATATTTTTTAATATTAACTTTATGCACCCAAAGACATATACTGATGATAGAAAAGGTATACTGAGAGTTCTGAAATCATCACGACATGAGTCAGTACGACATGAGTCAGAAAATATAAGCGTTTGTTTGCATACTCGTTTCAAAATGTTTAATATTACGTTAAGTGATGTTAACAAAATAACGTATCTAACAAAATGTTAAATTTACGCAGTCTTTAAGCAGCTTGACGAAGTGTTCAAAATATGCATTTAAATAATCTTTTGCCAAACATACCCTATATAAAATAGTAGATTACGAGACCCTTGCAAAATGCTATGTTTACTTTTCAAATACACAGTGCTGATAACTTCAAGAATATAATTAAATATATGACTTACTTATGGGATTTTTAATTCGATTTTATTTGACTCTTTATTATGGTTGTTAAATACTAATTAGTAATGTTATTATGCTTTTTCCTTACTATTTTTCTTAAATACCTTCATTAATCATATTTCAACTAGTAACATATAACTTGTTTCAATTTGATTATTTCTTTATATATTGAATCTTATTTTTTCGTCCATAATTATTATTTAACCTTTACCTATCTCGTCTTTTTGAAACTCCCTTTGATTATTTATTTTATTATTGTTATAACTTTTATGATTCATATCATTAAATATTATTTCCAGGCTAAGTTATACTGAAATTCACATTGACATAACTATGACTTAGTTTTTAGATTTATTATTAATGTTTACCTACCTTGCTTATTATTATCAGTTCATTTTTAATTTTATTAGATTTGCAGAAATATGGTTTAAATTGTCATTAACGAGCATTAATTTTGTGATAGGCTTGCATGTCTCCGTATCTGATAACGCTTTTCCGTTTGATTTTAAAAACTTAGCCTTAAAAACTTAGTTTACTTGGTACATTATCCGCTTAGTTAAGCGGCGTTGATTGAAGAAAAACTCGGCTGCGGTGGTCTCTATTTTACCACTGTAAACAGTAGCATCACTGTTGTAAGCATTATTGTAGCATCATTGTAAACACCATTATTTACCATTGTAAACATAAATGTAAACAGTAGGCTTCATTAAACCTCTAGTGACAATGTCATAATTGAATGAAATGAATAATATGGTGCTTTCTTTAAATTAATAAACAAAATATATTAGCTACCCAGTGTAAAGGTCAAAAACAGAAGATTTAAATTACCAGATACATCCACAGTCGCGTTCATTATGATACGCGATGTATCTACGATGAATAGTTTTTTACACGAGCGACTGTCCAACAAAAAAGGAGTGTAAATTTGTTCAGGGTTTACTATGTATGTTTTCCGTTTCTTTATTCCACCATAACTTCTAAACGCTTCGACCGATTTAGAAGTGTGTGGTATTGTTAGAACCGTTATGACCTCTCAAGTGTCATAAAATACCTATACTGCCCAAATATCCAGTAATTAGTTGTCTAAATGTCCAAATATTCAAATGTCAATCAATTAACATAAAGAATTCTTGTTTATTGTCGAATAAAAGGTCCAATGGCGTACATTCCGGAAATATATATCTATCTATATGGATAAATACATGCACTCCAAATATGTCATAAAAAACTGTAAAAAAATAATTATACATGCATTGGTTAATGACAGTCGCGTTTTTTATTCTTTTTAATATATTTACTTGTTTTAAATTTCATTTGACTTGTCGGACACAACCCACAAAGAAAAAGAAAAAGAAAATAAGAAAGAAATCACTTTCTGTGGTGAAGTTCATTTGCGTCTTGCATAAAGGAATGCCATCAACAGTCAATGCCGATGAGCTGGCTCGAATTTAATTGATGAAATTCTGAGAATGATGCCAAATAATGTAGCCGGCGAGATGGCCGCAGCGTACATCATCTCAAAATAATGTCAAACGATCGGCGAACGGCAAAGATATTGCAGTCACGAGGTTGAAGATAATTTCTGGACGCGGGACCTTGCCGTGTCATCGCGATGAATAAAGCTTATACAATGAATAAAACACACGGTAGCACCACAATTAAAGTTTTCGTTTTTGTCAATTTCACCAAAGACAGCACCAAGACTGATTTATTCACAGCGTTGAGAACAGTGATACAATTAGTTCTGCTCCAGTAGGTAGGCTTTCCTACACTTGGATGCGTCTTTGCCTCTAAAATTTTAAAAGAATACTAACTATTATGATATAGTTGTGGCAATATAAATTAATTTTAGTAAACCATAATTGGTTTGAAAACCATTGATAAATAGAAAATAATCTAATAATCAAAATTGCCGATCAAAAAAAGAGCCTAATGTCCGTAGTCATAATTATCAAGGCAATAATATAATGGTCATGAAAATAGATAAGCGTATACTAAAAATATCTAAATTTAAATTAATTCATCGTCGATAAAAATAAAAATTAAAATTACGCTCTTTGGCAAAGTTGATTATCATGACTTTTCCGTTATTTTACATTAGGATGCTCTTGGAATAAGAATTCAGCAGAATAAGATTCTTGACTCTAGGCTATTAAATAAGATTTTTTTGAATTGATTCTCTCCGAGACTTCTAATATGTGTTGGGACCTTGTTATAATAACACAGGCTTTGGTAAAGGAAACTGTTCCGCACGATATTACACAGACAACGCACAGTCTTCCACAAAATAACAACTTGGTCTTTACTACAAATATTAATTACTATTACAAATAAAATATAGTATTTATAATAAAAATAAAAGCAATATCTTACCTCTGATCGTAACCAAATAAGACAACATGTCAAGGGGTAAAAATAAGCTAAATCTATTATAACTTGTAAAGGCAGCTCGTATCAAAATTAAATGTATCTAGCACTAAAATCCAACAGAAAATGTAACATAAATTAAAGAAGCAAAAAAAACTACAATGACGCGGGGGGCGAAGAAGACGAGAGAAATGTATGAACGTGTGTTAAAATTATAAATAAGACAAAAAAAATTACCGCGTGAAGTTTGTAACATTCGACGTTTCGGCGAAACGTCGGGTGTCACAAACTTCAGTCGATAAATTCGTTTTTATCTTATTTATAATGTCAAACAACCACGATAGTCTTCAGTGTGTTAAACTTGGTGCTGTCCTTACTTGTATGGGTAAAGCATTCCAGAGATGGACTCCACGTACAGCATAACGAATTTCGTTAAATTTATATATTTTTGTTTAAATTTCCTTTCTATGGCACCTTTTTTGTTTTTACAAAATTAAGTTTATCCAGGTTTGTTTCTTGGCTGAAACAAATGCCTATTGATTCCGCTAGAGGTCCATAGTGGGATAAAGATTCGATTTAATTGTCGACTGACAGCTGCTGGGGGTACTTTCGAGAGAGGGAATGAGTTTCATCTGATTGTACGTCCGGGTTGTGGCATTTTAATTGAGAAAAATCAGTTTTCGCATAAAATCGGTTTTTGAAACCTTGTATTTGTAATTTATAATTTGTAATTTTATTGTAATTTTTATTGTGTAATTTTGTTGAAACGTTATATTGTTATGTAAACTTAGGTCTTTTAGTATGGGTACTAGGCCTTACCTAAATAATAAGTTTTTAATAATAAAAACCAGATGGAAACACTGATTGCTTATAATTTACCTCTTTCACAACCCATGTATTTGTTTGTCTTATTGCTCAAGCTGGTTTATAGTCTTTCCAGCGCCCAATCCTAAATTTATATTGTTTTTTTTTTTAAATCGTAATCCTTGCAGTTATCCTGCAAGTAGGCTACAACAGAGAAGGAGTGCAAGTAGAAAACACTGTTGTGACCAGGGATCGAGAGCAGTAAGTTGTCTTCAGATCTCAGGGAAGCCTGCTGATAGAGCACTGAACCTATTGGTGAAATAGTTGGGGCTGCTCCATCTCTTTCTCGCGTCGTCAGTCAGTGAAGTCTACTTCTGTACTCCGTAATGTCAATTTAAATATTATTGGGCAGCTAATAAGTAAGATAGAGATAGATGAGCAGTGTGCGGGTGTCAGGTAAGACTCGGTGCTTGGGCCGTCGAGTCGAAATTCCTTTGTTTTTCATTGGAGTTGTCAAAACATGTGTATGGATGAAAGAGACACAGTTAATAAGCAAAACATATATGTCGTAGAAGACATAGAAGAAGGGTACTCAAAGCAGACACCTAAGAGAAAGGCAATATTATTTATATTAGGAATGACCTACTGTAGCTTATTTAATATCTACCTTGAGAAGCTTGATTTGAGGCTTTTGAGTAGGTAATGTTTGGTAAAAATTGACCAAACGCTGAAAACAAAAAAATGTAATCAAATTACTAAACTCCCACGAAAGCCCGCTTTGTCCGAAGGGGAAAGGTGGGGGGGGGGGGGGTAAAGCGAGCAAGTGTTTTTATTTCAATACTAAGATGTAACATTCGTTTTTTTTTCTTTAGATGAAAGCAGAAAAGCATTGCTTCCCGCAAATCACGTTTTGTCGGCTCAAATTTCGACATCTTCAAAGCTAACAAAATTACCGTTGTTAGAGCAAACCGAGAACTTTCGTATCTCTCCTTTCTCGCGTCGTCAGACAGTGAAGTCTACTTCTGTACTCCGTAATATGGTCATACTTTCTTAGGCCGTAAATAAAGCGAATGCTGACATTTTGCATCGATAAATTGAAGGAATTGAAAGTTGTTTAATGCTATACCTAAAATAAATTATACCAATGGGCGGACTTATAGGCTTGATGCATTTTTTTACAATTATTTTTTTTATACATGTACAATGGCGGATGCTTGGATAATTCGGTTAGGTCATCTGAGTATTCACTTAAGAGAATATTTAAATATTTCAGATATAACCAAACATTATCGATCCTAACCGCCTCCGACCGCAGCCGTGACAGAAGCTCACAGCGGCCTTGACAAATTAAGTCCCTCTTCGAGGAGGCTACCCGATGGGAGTTGAACCGTGAGTTAGGCAGGCCAAGGTTACATAAAAAAATGTCTAACACTACCCGAGCTATTCAGAACCATTAGAAACCTACGGGTTAGATAGAATGAATCTCTTATACATACAACTTTTTAATTTAAAAGGCCACGTAGAAAAAAGAAAAAATCTGCAAGTAGATCAAATATATTTCCCGGTAAGTAGACAAACCCCCTACCTCCCTTTGCAACTCACCTCGCCTCAACCCCATTTCTTACCTCCAACCCCCTCCCATGCGTGCCGACCCCCTTCTGATATTGACTGCGATTAAAATAGCGAATGTGTTTCTAAGATTTTTGTAGTCTTTTATTAGGATTTCATTAGTATTTTCGTACTATATCTGTAGTATTTTCCGCGGTAATAAAATGGTATTTTTTTAATATGATGTAGTGTTTTCTAAAAGATGTCGGTTATTTTTGTGTCGGTTGTATAAGGGATAACCTAACCAAAATTTCACAATTTGATTTAGGTCCAACAAGGCATCTGTGTACCGAATTGCAAATCTTTAAGTCCAATATTTCGATATTAAAGTATGACTAGCGCGCCCCCGGTGGACCGATTTCAACTACAATCTCTTCAGCTCTTGCCAAATGGTGCCTGCATCCCAACTGTCAGGTCAATCGGATGAAGCGCTTGGGCGCTATGCATAACTTCTTTATATGATATGTGGAGAAATCTATTACTAAACTACCGAGAAACTAGTTGACCATCCAATCTTCAGTGAATAGTCCAGCTGTACTCCAATATATTTTGGCTTCTAAGTAATCCGATCTCGAATCAACAAGACGCTGGCATCAACAAACATATCTGATCCCGTCGCCCACAACTCTGTCATCGACGAGTCCACATTTCAGCGATACTATTGCTTTCCGATCGGCATTGCAGCGCGTATGCGATGCGCCGTCACAATGAATGGAAATAGAAGAATCTGTAACCGAAAGCTCAGCGGGTTGTAAGCTGTCACTTCATAGTCGTTACAACGACCGCAAATCATCCAGAAAATAATCTCAGATCTTTAAGCGCCGTACATTATCTTCTAAAATTCTAAATAAACAGAAAAGAAGACAGATGAGCCGACGCATGCTCTGTGCCAGGGTAGGTAAACAGTTTTTAATAATGCTGTTTTTGCACAGTTTGATAGAGTTGATATTAAACATAACTTAGTGCAATACAGATCTGACGTCTGCAATTGTCAAACCATTGAAAGGACTAGGGAATATAAGTATCTGGGTGTCACTATGGATGCAACATTGACATGGAAGCAACATGTAAGCAACCTAGCCACAAGAACAAGGAAACTCGCCTACGTGTTTAGAGAGCTTCGAAATATTCTACCAAAGCCCCTTCTCAAAACTGTGTATATGGCGTTGTGCCAAAGCCTGTGGTCCTATGGCACAATTGCATGGGGTGGTTGCACCACACAAGTACTCCTTCCTTTGATCAATGCGCAGAAGCTGATTCTAAAGGTCATCAATAAAAAAACCCCTAGATACCCCTCAGCGAAACTCTTTACATAATATGGAGTACTTGATGTGAGGCAATTATTCATAAAACAATTACTAATTGAGTTTCACAGAATCAAGGATCAGCAGACAAGAAGCCAACAAACTAAAAACACAAGGCAAGCTACTGGGTCGAATTATAATATTCCGATTGTAAAGTCCTCATTTGCCCAAAGTCATTTTTACTTCCTTGCGCCGAGATTTTATAATAATTTAAATGAGAGTTATAATAATGCAAACAACTTAAATTCATTCAAAATACTTATAAAGAAGTACCTGCTTGAAAGGGGTCCAATGTATGCGGAGTCTCAATTGCTCTCGCTAATAATTTAAGTTGTTTTATTAAATTATATATTACTAACTAATATCAAATCTCGTGTATTATTTGCTATGTATATATATGTGTAGGTATGTATATATATATATATATATATATATATATATATATATATATATATATATATATATATATATATATATATATATATATATATATATATATATATATATATATATATATATATATATATATATATATATATATATATATATATATATATATATATATATATATATATATATATATATATATATATATATATATATATATATATTTATGTATGTGTGTATGTAATCGTATGTATATATGTATATATTCTTATGTATTATGCAATGCAACTTAAGTTCATAATATCAAAAGAGTCAGCTCGTCGATACAATTAAACAAAAATCAGCATCCCTAGATACGGGTCTCTGACCTAGTTAGGAATGCGGATAAACATTTTCACCATAGGATGTGCTCAATTTCTCCCAACTCAACCATATTATGTAAATGGTGTTTATATGACATATTATATGAAGTTATTGTAAATTAATAAAATAAAAATAAAATAAAATAAAATACTTGATCCGATCTTGAATCCGCAATATCGCAATTCAATGTCCACAAGGAGGGATATAAAATTAATAATAAACAACATTTTAGCAAAAAAAACCGACCCCAAATGTTATTTTAAGTGCAGGAGCCTTGTCATTGTGAAACTTAGAGCGGGCTATCATAATTGCGTGCGTATACAAATTTTGGTGTCTATGATGTTGACCGTTGAGGAGTTCCCTCGCTGGAAGCCAACGCTGGGTGCCGCAGTCCTGTCTTGGTAGAACTTAGAACGGGCTGTCGTTATTGAATGCATATATAAAATTTCGTTTCTGTGCTGTTGAACGTTAAGGAGTCCTCTCGTCGGGAGCCGACCCTGGGTGCAGCAGCCATGTCATGCTGAAACTTAGAACTGCCTATAATAACTAAATACGTATACAAAATTTCGTGTATGTGCAGTTGACCTTTGAAGAGTCCCCTCGTTGGAAGCCAACCCTGGGTGTAGAATCAGGTGGAAGCTAATGGGCCCTTGCTGAGTTGGTCACGAAGACCCATTCTGTTCAAGGTTGGTCACACTCACGGGTCAACACCCATCCTGGGCAGGACTCTGGTCTTAGGGCTAGTTTCCCTTAGGAGTCAACCTTCTGGCGCTCATGGGTGGTCTGAGCACCGTGCGGCGTCAGCAAATCGATTGTGCACTCTGACTAACAACTTGCGGTGTCAACTACAACGGGCGAGCCCGTCACCACAGGACGTTTTAACGATTTTCTCGTTCTATCGCCCTGCAGTGAACGTAGAAGACTTTGGACAGAACAAATCCAACGTCCAGCTACGTCACAACCGGCAAGAAGCCAACTCCTTCCCGCGAGATAGCCAGAGTTACCTGGCGGGCCGACTCTCGCGCCCTTGCTTCCAATTGTGACCAGATTTCTCCGGTCTCTCGATTGGTTCCGAGTTCGAGGTCGCTTGCGCCGTCCTCTCCCTTATGAAGCGGTGACACGGTGTGAACCGAATCTATCGCGGACCAAGGCGTCCTTTACCCGACTCTGAATCGGGATCGGATGGCCAATGGTCATTTCAAGAGCAGTCGCCGTAAGGTAGACAACCACCCCCGCTCTATAGGAAACAATACAGTTCCCAGACTCCCCCGACTGTTAGTCGGAGAGCACAATCGATTGGCTTGCGCCGCTCGGTGCGCAGACCGTCCAGGAGCTCCAGAGGTTTGATTCCCAGGGAAGACTGGTTGACCCAGTGTCCTACCCAGGCTCGCACCCCATGCGTGGAGGCCATCGGATGGGTGTTGAACCGTGAGTGTGACCGACCCTAAAACAGAATGGGTCTTCGTGGCCAACTCAGCAAGGGCCCATTAGCTCCCAAACTCTGACTAACAGTCGGGGGAGTCTGGAAGCAGTACTGTTTCCTATTGAGCGGGGGTGGTTGCGGACCTTACGGCGACTCTCTTGAAACGACCATCGGCTACCCGATCCTGGGTGAACAGCCGAGCCAAGGATGCCGTGGTCCGCGATAGATTCGGTTTACACCGTTTCACCGCTTCGTAACGGAGAGGACTGGGCAAGCGACCTCGAACTCGTAACCAATCGAGAAACCGAAGTAATCTGGTCGCAATTGAAAGTAAGGTCGTGAGTGTGATCCCGCTGGGTAACACACCTGGTTATCTCGCGGTTAAGGCGTTGGCCTCTTACGGGCATGTGACGGAGCTTGACGGTGGACTGTTTTGTCTAAGTCTTCTGCGCTCACTTCACCGGAGATAGAACGACTAATCGTTAAAACTTCCTGAGGTGACGGGTTCGCCCGTTGTAGTTGAAAACTCTGTTTGTAGAATCAGGTCGTGCTCCATAAAAAAATGCATTGTGATCGAAACTGAAACAACATGTAAATTTTTAACTTCATATGATAATATTTGAAGAGTTCCCTCAATTCCTCATAGATCCCATCATCAGAACAAGATTTTGATAAAATCTATGAGGGAGGGAAAAAGGACCAATCTGGAAGTATATCCTTTCAAATAGCCAATTAATCATTTCAAGAGTGGTTAACGACAGGTCAACTTTCGCTCCGGAGTCTCCACACTCCTCTGTCTAGTAGCGCCGTGTGCGCCAATTATCCAGAATCGCCAGAGGGCCATCCCGCAAGGGAAACCGAACTCTCAGCCGTGAAGCTGAGGCGCGAGAGTCCTTCCCGGGTTGTCCTTCACACGAGGAGGCTACTGAATAGGAGATGTATTGTGAGGGGCTGACCATAGAAACACGATGGATCTTATGGCCAAAGCTGCACGAAACCATTTGCTACCCAGTGCGATCGTACACCTTGGAGCTGTCATTTGCAACGGGCGAACCCGACACCTCAGGCTGTTATAACGATATAGTAGGGCGGTGTCGACTACAACGGGCGAACCCGTCACCCCAAGCTGGCATAACGATATTTGCTCGTTCTTTCAGCCGTGGGATGAACGTAGAAGACTTAGAGACAAGACAATCTACTGTCTAGCTCCGCCAACAAGTCCGTTAGAGGCCAACGCATTATGGTGAGGCACCGGGAAAGGTATCCAGCGGTCAGCCTCGCAATCTAATTACCAGTATTTATAGGATATCTCCGTCTGGAGTTAACCTTCAGGATACCTCTGTCCTCCCGACTGGTTACGGGTTTCGAAGTCGCTTACGCGGCCTCTACCTGCTGTATTACAGCGGTAATTACCGCGGGCCTAGGCGTCCTTTGACCGTAGTGCCACACGGGATCATGTGGCTCAAGGTCTTTTAAAGAGAGGAATGACAGCAGCTCAACAGCCACCCCCGCTGCTTAGGAGACAGTATATTTCCATAGTCTCCTGACTCCTTCAGCAATTAGTCAGAATGCACAACCGATTGGCTTCGCCGAACGGTGCGCAAATCGTCCAGTAGTGCCGGGATGCAATCCCGCCAGGTCCGAGAAACCGGTCCACCAGCTTTGAGGTCTGAGACGCGAGAGTCTTACCCAGGGTAGCCTTCCGCACGAGGAAGCTTCTAAATAGGAGCTGAATCGTGAGTTTAGCCGTTCCGAAAACAAAATGGATCTGACGACTCAAGCTGCACGAAACCATTCGTTAGCTAACTGCCTCGCTACCCAGTCTAGATGCAAATTGTATTTTTTTCAGTTCTGCACCCCTGACTAACTGACGTTCTGAGGACAGTGGGGCCGCCCCCGATTGTGTGGTTGCCCACTCCTGTCATCAGCTCAGGCGGCTGACAAGACGTCCCGCGGGAATGGTCTATTTTTACGTCATCGTTTCGCCAATGATTTACTGCCGTTCCCGACTGGAAAGCAGCTACATACAAACAGTGACCGACTAGAGAAAAACCGTTACGCGTGGGGTTTGTTCCAGCGTGCTTGTGGACTCCCACTAGACGTTTCTGTCCCTTACAGTTATAAGTCCTTATGTATGTATGTCATTTTGTGTATGAAAATATATATTTAATAAATCGAAATATTGGCTCTATTATCTAAGTAAGGGAGTTGGTGAATACCTCTGCTGTAGGACTCTCGTGTACAGGATAAATGCTTTAGATACTTTTTTTAACTGCCTCTTCGGAGTTGATTATTTACCCTCTTAACCTCTGGGAAGCCATTACCACCATTTGGTGGTTTTTCTATTGTAACAATTCGCGGCGGGCGATCTGCAATTTATGCAATTATGTGCTCTATTTCTTCCACCGCTGCAGTCATTGAATAATCCACCATTATATATTAGTATACCTGCGCTAAAACACCCTACAAACAAAGTTTCGATAGTCCCCAAAACATGCCTTCTTGAGTATAAAATATTCGACTTTTCAAGTTGTTTTATAATAATTAATTTGTTACATGAATTTTATTTATTATTATTACATGAATTTTATTTATTAGTGTGTAATAATCCTTCGCGGACGAAACTGTCCTTCTAACTGCGACTAATAATTGGAAAGACACATTCTTCAAAGCTCAAAGTAACTTGGAACTGGCTAAAACTTGGATCGACAACCATATTTTAACGCTAAATCCTGCGAAATCAAAATTTATCACTTTCAGCTTGGGGGGAAATCCCAGCCAGGTTCTCAACCAAACACTTGCCATTCATACCGACAAATGCTTGGATAAGAATAGATATGTATGTACTAAATTAAGCAAATCTGCAACAGTCTCCTACTGCAATTAATCCGAAAAATAAAAAGAGTTTTTCGTGGTAGTTGGATTTGCAAAGTAAGTCGGAGAATAAGCGGTCGAACGAAAACATTTCTAACTAACGCTGCCTTAACGATGAGAGATACATGATTAAGTTCTAGAGTAAAGTTGTAGAGCTTGATAATGCCTATAAAAAAGTCAGCGACAACATATGTCTAACTTTTATATGTCACAAAAAGTAATATTTCATATTAAAAAAAATATTTAAATCGTTAGGTAATGTTTATTGGTCATATTATCAACAATTATGAATTCTTATCAAAATAAGTAAATTTATCGTCTCAAGTGTTTAAAATAAAAGACTTTTCCCTTTTACTGCATAGGATTTCACTTTTACTGCATAAATAGTTAATGAGATAATACGCTCACAAATAAGACACTCACAAGAAGACACTCACAAATAACGGTATTATAGTCAAATTGGCATGCAAATACATACATACATATGCAGTAAAAATATAACCCTTCTTTTGGCAGTCAGGAAATAAATCATAGCACTCAGTACTAACCGAACCACACTCATAATTTCATCACAGGTAAAAAGTTTTACCGCCCAACGAAGTGGGCACGGGTAAGCTAGTGTAAAATATGTCGATATCTTGAAATCGGTCGTTGTACGTGGTCATCAAACATAATATAGTTTTGGGCGTAGCTAGTGCTGACACGAATGACTTCAAGCGTACGATGAGAGCAAACCATTCGCGGCGGTACGAAGAATGCCAATTTATCTACCAAATGAAGGCTGTATGTTATTGTGTATTATTTTATGCAATTTCCCTCGGTATTTACCAAGGATCACTCTCAAAATTATGCCAAACAAATATAATTTTCCTTGTTTTTTTTTTTGGAAGTAGGCATATCCAGTAATTTGAAGTTTTACATCTGTCCCCAGCGGGCGACTTCCAATTTTAGAAGCGACAGGAGCCCTTCACACCTCGTTCAGCTTGATGTGTTTATGAATAACTCGTCATTCGACGGAAACTGCAAATTCCGCGTCGCACCAGACGAAAGTATTTAAGGCGTCGCCTGGCGTCGGGACGCTCCAGTGCTTCGAACAACGGCGTCGTCGCTTTGCCTCCCCAAACCGCATCGAAATGGTGAGCACATCCAATGCCGAGTGCAAAGAAAACAAAGTGTCGTGCAATAGTGAATGTGACGTGACTACAATAGACCTTTCTAAAATATACCAAAATACATTATTGAAAATCAAAACTATCCCGGCCCAATAGGAAGCATTGTGAACGCGCAAAAATTTTTTTCTTGATAAAGACGGAAATAACAATTTTGAGCCCCATTGAAACATTTAAAACCATTTCCAGATTAAAGTCTTTCTGTGTGTCTGTTTGTCTGTCTGTCTGTCAGTCTGTGTCTGTCTGTGTGTATGTACGATATATATCTACGATAGGTCCCAAACGAATAAACCGATTAAGATACTGAAATTTTATATGCAGGCATCATTTGGTCATGGCTTGAGTTCAAAATATTACCGTTGAAATCAATTTACCAGGGGGCGCACTATACACTATATCATTATCGAAGTATTAGTCTTGAAATTTAGTAAACCGATGCCTTGTTGAACCAAAATAAAACTGTCCATTTTGTTTTGGAAGCCACCCGAGGCTAGCCGAGAAACTAACCACGCCGCTTGAAGCTTCGCAGTGGAACCCAACCGGGTTTAACCGCCGACCGGGAAAGGGATCTCATACACTTATTTATGAAATAAAAATTTAATCTGGGCTACTTGCCGGGAAAGTTTTTGGTGACACAAACTTTTTTATATTTGAAATAATTCACAATTAAAGCCTACAATTGTGGATTAAATTAACATGTAGAAAGGAACAGACATTTGAATTTGAATTTGAACATTGCTTGCGAAGCAAAAACAGTATAGATTTCATGGTTTTTATCAGCTCCACTAGGCTACCGTCTATTCTATAGTTAAATCTATATTATATTTTACTACATAAAACACCTTTTTTCGTTACGATGATTTTCGATATAATTTAGAAATTTGAAAAAGAAAAAGATGTAAAGAAATGTTGGTTTGTAAAATAGTTATTACCCCTATGGGTTAACCCTATGGGTTAAAATAATTACAATAAATTACGATTATTTACCATATGGTTAAAATAATTACAATAAATACGTACCTACCTATACTCAATACATACACACAAATACTTACGTGTATATATATACACAAATATAAAATAATGCAAAACATTTCATTATATGAATATTATATTAAAACACAATATTACATTAAGACACCATTGCGTTTCTCGTGAACTAAAATCGGAATTTGAATCATGCGAACTAGATAGAGAACGGCTGTCACTTTTCCGCATTAAAACTACCCACCGAAGGTAAAGTGTGGAATGTGTGAAAAAAAAAGGAGATGTGTTCAAAACTTATACAGGCGTCTATAAGTTCAACAGGTAGTTTTGGTGCGGGAAAATCGACGATGGTTAATTTCATATTCCGTTCTAACGTATTGCTCTGTCTCGTTCGATTGAACTAAATTCCTTTTTTAATTCACGAAGGAACGCAATCGGGCCCACCATCCACTAGCTGCCTTTCTTAAATGAACTTATGTTTGTTTCCCTCAGGACTCCGACGATGAGCAAAAAATGGCAGTAATGCGGAAGGCGTTCCAAATGTTCGACACCACAAAATGCGGCTACATCGAGGTCCTCAAAATCTCCACAATCCTAAACACCATGGGTCAACTCTTCGACGACAGCGAACTACAAGCACTCATCAATGAAAACGACCCAGAAAGTAATAAACTAAAACCGCAAATAAAATAAACGACATATTTAAACGATCTCAATTTATATAATAATATATTTTCAGACTCGGGGAAAGTAAACTTCGATGGATTCTGCAACATCGCCGCACACTTCTTAGAAGAAGAAGACGCTGAAGCCATGCAACAAGAGCTCAAAGAGGCGTTCAGGTTGTACGATCGCGAAGGCAACGGATACATCACTACCAAAACTCTAAAAGAAATCTTGGCAGCCTTAGATGATAAACTCAGCAACAACGATCTTGATGGAATCATAGCTGAGATTGATACAGACGGCTCGGGAACTGTAGACTTCGATGGTACGAGTAAATCACACTTCAAAATCCTAAAATAATTCAACTCAAACGATTCTAATTTATTTAATTTAATTTTCAGAATTCATGGAAATGATGACCGGAGACTAAACACACCAACAAGTGATAACCAACTAAGACATTTTTATTTATTTTGTTTACAAATAGGCTATTTATTTAGTGATTAGCGCATACTAAATATTTCTTCCGAAGAAGAAGTACAACTTATTCCATTTTCGTTTTGTTTTCCCAATAAAACTTGGTCAAACGCTAATTACTGTTATTTATTTATTTATTTAAAAAAAAGGAACATTCCGCAGCAAAAATAAATAATTTATAAAACGATATTATTTTATTTCAAACTCACGAAAGCATAAAATTCGATGCAACGGATCACGATTTAGATAACAGTTTTGATAACCTGCAACTCATTTACCGTCATTTCGATAAACTGACAAGGAACTGTCGTTCTGGTAATATATTTGCTTCAAAATGAAGTTTATCCTATGTCTATTCTTTACTGTTCTGATTGTAATATGCGGGGCAGAAGAAATGGACCTTTCGAGTCTTTTTAATCTAGATGGATCGCCCAGTCAGGAATCTATGCGGGATGTCTTTGAGTAAGATTATATATATATATACCACCGATTAATGTCAATGTCGATATCAAGATATATTATATTAGAAAAATATTAAATTTCCAGTCTTTTCGCCGCTGCTAAGAATGCCGACAAAATCGCTCTGGATCAAATGAAATCCCAGACGGATGAAGTAAGAAAACGGTATAAGCATCTTGATGTTGATAAACTTTTGGGGCATATGGATACAAACAACGATGGCATTTTACATTATGGCGGTAAATATTTTGATTTTGATTTTTTTTATTTTATAAAATTATCCATTACAAGAAAATAGATTTTGGCAACTAAAAAAAATAACAAAAGTATAAATAATATTTATTTCTGCGAAGCAGATAATATTACATTTGCGTGGATTTTATCACCCCACTAGATTGTATTCTGTTCTGGGGTGATAGTATTTAAGACATAGTGACTTCACTTTTCATTTTTTTTCATTCAATCATTCGATCGCTCATACATTCTTCAAAATTTTTACGTTAATATTATATTTAAATGTGTATATAAATAAAGAACTATTTCCCTGTCTCGTTCGCTTAAACTCGTTTCAATTTTAGTTAATAAAGAAACGCAATCGGGCCCGCTATGTATGTATGTGTCATACATATACACATATACATTATTGACATCCCTAAAGTGGGTGAATCAGTACGAGCAAATAAATATACATATACATATATATATATATATATATATATATATATATATATATATATATATATATATATATATATATATATATATATATATATATATATATATATATATATATATATATATATATATATATATATATATATATATATATATATATATATATATATATATATATATATATATATATATATATATATATATATATATATATATATATATATATATATATATATATATATATATATATATATATATATATATATATATATATATATTTTTTTTAATATTTGATTGTAAATGTGTAAATTATTATTTTTTCAAATTGAAATTATGTTTATTACTAAATAAATGAAATGATAAAATAATGAAAGGGCACTTATCTGGTCTGTGGTGACCAGGAGTGACTCCACGCCTTATTCTTCTCTTCCTTCAGCGCTTGCTAGGTGTTTCCTGCTGTGGTATTGGAACCTGATCAAAATGGCAGCGGCAACACAACAATGCGAGACGAGAATGAATGCTGGAAAATAATAGGCGATTAATGTTTCTTAAATATTAATGATTGTTATAAAATGTATATCAATATTTCGGCTCAGCCGTCGTCAAGATATGTGACATTTCTGAAATCGAACAATTCGTTGAAAATTTAAATTCAAGGAATCGAACAAAAAGAAATGGATTAATAATATTTTACACGATTTAGTTAAGGTACCATAACCAACCGTGCAAAACGTTATTTTAAATGAATGATTATAAATTAAAATAAAAAGCATTTGATGATTATGATAATATGATAAACCTTATTAATTTTGCCTATTGAGACCGGAACCTTTGCAAGCGCCTAAAATATAAATATAAGCTAATTCCCAAGATTTGACGT
The DNA here is from genome assembly GCA_944548615.1 of Micropterix aruncella. Classification (NCBI taxonomy): domain Eukaryota; kingdom Metazoa; phylum Arthropoda; class Insecta; order Lepidoptera; family Micropterigidae; genus Micropterix; species Micropterix aruncella. The sequence continues at coordinate 1,053,071 of OX155963.1, forward strand.
CCCTTTCTTTTGCATTATCACCCAGGCATTTTATTATTTTAACTTTAAAACATTGATCAAAAGATAAATTATGCGCCCTGGCATGTAAAGATATTGGGAGTTGGCTTTCATTTCCTACACTAGCCCTATGATTATTTAGTCTAATATTAAGTGGTGTTGTTGTTTCACCGATATAAAAGGCATCACAAGTCCTGCACAGAAGTTGATATACTATATTTTTTGAAATACAACTGCAATGAAAGGGAACCCTGTAACTATTAGTAGTATTTGGACTGGTAAAAAAAGGACTTAGATCTAACAGAGGACAAGTTTTACAACGTGGACGACCACAAGGTTGAAGGCCAAAAGTATTATTACCAATAGAGAAATTTTGATTATTTTTTGTTTTGTTTAATATTGATCTAATATTAGGTGGTCTGCGGAAAGATAAAATTGGCGGTGAATCTAAGAGATCCTTAGTGGATGCATCATTAGAAATGATGGGGAATAAATCAGATAATATATCTCGCAGTTTCTCAGTACCAGGAAAATAAGTGGTGCTAAGGAAGATTTTATTATTATTATTATTATTTTTATTTGAAGTAATTTTAGGTTTTGGTATATATTTTACTTCAGAGTTTAGAATATGTTTATCCAATAGAGGAGCAGGGTATTTTCTTTCAAGAAGAGATTGCTTTAGATTATTGAGATATTTATCTAAATTTTCTTTGTTGTTAACTAAACGGTGTCCGCGAATGGACATTGAATAGGGAATGGATCTCTTGGTGTGAAATGGATGACAGCTATCAAAGTGTAAATACTGTTCTTTATTTGTAGGTTTTATATGAATCGCGGTTTTAATTTTACCTTCGGAAATTGTTAAATCAACATCTAAGAAAGTAATTTGTGATTTAGAAATGGTATGAGTGAAATTCAAAGGGCCAAAATTATTTAGGTCGTCAAGAAAGGTTGTTAGAGTAGTTTGTCCGTGTGGCCAAATCATTACTATGTCGTCAATAAATCTATACCATAATATGGGTTTTAAATTTTGCGTTTGAAGAAAATTTTGCTCGAATAATCCCATGAAAAGGTTGGCATACGAAGGTGCCATTCGAGTTCCCATAGCAGTCCCTTTAATTTGAAGATAAAATTCATCTTCAAAGGAAAAAGCATTACACGTTAAGACAAACTCGGCTAATTTGCAAAGAAAATCTGTAGAAGGTATTTGAGGATGAGGTCTCTCATCAAGAAAATAAGAAATGGCTTCCAATCCTAAATTATGAGGAATATTGGTATACAGAGATATGGCGTCAATAGTAACAAATAATAGGTCGTCTGACTTTGGAATTACAGTATTATTTAAAATATCAATAAAATGATAGCTGTCTTTGATATGAGAATTTAGATTTTTCACAAAAGGTTGTAAAAAATAATCTACAAAAGCCGAAATTCTTTCTGTCGGAGAGTTAAAGCTTGCGACTATCGGTCGTCCAGGATTATTAGGCTTGTGAATTTTAGGTAATAGGTAAAAATTTGGAGTTCGGATAGGATCAGGAATTAAAGTTTTAACATCTTCGTCTGATAATTTTTCATTTGATTTATTTTGTTCAATATATTTTTTTATTTTCACTGCAAAATTTTTGTTTGGATCTCTGGATAGTTTTTAAGCTATTGCATAGCTTTTATCGCGGGCCTGCCAGCGCGGCGACCGAATAAAGAAATTTCTTAACGAAAATTAATAATTTTAAATTGATAATTACGTCTAAACGAGTACTGCTTACGATTCGAAAAAAATATATGTTAAACAAAAACATTTTCCTAATATTCTTTGCTTTGAATATTTTAGATTTTGTTTATATTACATAGTGCAATTAATTTGTGAAATTAGGTCTAACCGAACACAAAAGCGACTACTACGCAAATACTATCTGGCGTATTATTATGAAACTTGCACCATTTTAAAGATAATTTAATCATCTATCTTTTTATCTACGATTTTTTTCGAATAATCCGTTTTTTTTTGCTTTATCGAATAAAAAATTCATACGCGGCGTTCTATCGGAAGACGTTTAAATTATTCCGAATCATTTGCTTCCGCAGCCGCAAATGATTCGGAATAATTTCAACGTTTTCCAATAGAGCGCAGTTATCTGATATCAGAGAAAATAAAATAAATAAATAATTATAATTGCATAAATTGTTAAAAATGCTATGCAATAGCTTTACCGCGGCAGTCCCCGAGTGCCACACGTATTTTTTTTTTTATAGAAAGTTTCATCTCTAAGTTGTCTCAAACCTTCAGTAACATAGTCAGTTTTGTTAAGTATGACAGTAGTGGAACCTTTATCAGCCGGTAAAATGACGATGCTGGTATCCTTGCTAAGACTCTCAAGAGCTGCACGTTCATCTACTGACAAGTTTGATGTTGGTTTGAGGCTATTTAGAAAAGATGGCTGTGTTACTTTGTTTAATAAAATAGTAATAAAATTTTCTACCGGATGATTTTTTGGTAATGGAGGGGGTTCTTTATTAGAGTGTGGACGAAATTGAGATAGTGCATTGTGTAATTTAATATTATTATTGTTATTCTTTTGATTTGAATGCCAAAATTCGCGCCATCTTAAATTACGACAAAATTTAACAACATCATTACCAAAACTAAAATGGTTCACATTTTGAGTCGGTGTGAAATTTAGACCTTTAGCTAATACTAAATATTCATTGTGGTTAATTACTTTGGATGACAAGTTTTTAACAGCATTTTTTTCTCTAGGAGATGGACCTTGTATATTATTAGAATATGATACTGATGGTGTTATACTGTTATTAATTTGGTTTACTAATGTGGCACGTATTGGTACGGAATCTGATACTAATGGAAATATATTGTTAGTAATTTGGTTTACTGATAGGGTGTGCATCGGAGAGGAAAGAGTACCTTGGTGAACTGCTGGGATAACATTTCGAAGTGAATTTGAATTCCTTGTTTTGTTAACATTGGAATGATTTTATATATATATAAATATATATATATATATATATATATATATATATATATATATATATATATATATATATATATATATATATATATATATATATATATATATATATATATATATATATATATATATATACATATATATATATATATATATATATATATATATATATATATATATATATATATAACTATATATATATATATATATATATATATATATATATATATATATATATATATATATATATATATATATATATATATATATATATATATATATATATATATATATATATATATATATATATATATATATATATATATATATATATATATATATATATATATATATATATATATATATATATATATAGGATGATATTTTTATTTAAAATAAAATTAGTAAAAGCTACTTAAAAAGTAGCGAAGGAAATCCCAGCTTGTATTGGGAAATGCTTACGTTTGAATGAGATATACTTACGGATGTAAGTATATCTCATTTTAAATAAAAATATCATCCTATAAACGGATTTCTTTACAAACCTTATCATATATATATATATATATATATATATATATATATATATATATATATATATATATATATATATATATATATATATATATATATATATATATATATATATATATATATATATATATATATATATATATATATATATATATATATATATATATATATATATATATATATATATATATATATATATATATATATATATATATATATATATATATATATATATATATATATATATATATATATATATATATATATATATATATATATATATATATATATATATACATATATATATATATATATATATATATATATATATATATATATATATATATATATATATATATATATATATATATATATATATATATATATATATATATATATATATATATATATATATATATATATATATATATATATATGTTTAAACACAAAAAAAAAATATTATTTCAAAAATTTATTCAAAAAATATTATTTTACCTACCGCCATCTAGCGGTAGGTAAAATATCGCGAATATGTTTATTCGCGGTATTTTACCTATTGCTAGATGGCGCAGGGCGCTGAACGCTAGCTAAACTTTTATTTATTAGTCAACTTCTTCAAATTATCAACAAAAAAATTTTTTTTTTAAATCTATCGACAGCCGCTTAATTGCTCATACTGATTCACCTACTTCAAGGATGTCACTAATTAAAAACTCACTTCGTATATGTATGTACTTAAGTATATTCTATAAAGTATAACAATCCCTCCCCCCTCTCCTCCCTATCTTACTTTTACAATTAAATTTGAATATGCTTGTTTTAATTTTTCTCTTATTTTTTTTTAATTGCATTATTTTCCTTTAAGTAGTTGCTTTATATTATATGATAAATTAAAATGTATAATTGGCTATACTATTGTTATTCTACAATGTTCTTTCATACAATAAATATGCTGTACACATTTAGCTAATATATAAATTAAATATATCTTACATATTTTTTTATTATCCTACTAATATTATAAACGCGAAAGTTTGTATGTATGTATGGATGTTTGTTACTCTTTCACGCAAAAACTACTGAATGGATTTTGATGAAACTTTGCAATAATATAGCTTACACATCAAAATAACACATAGGCTATAATTTATAAAGATATATGGTTTTCTATCATCATTATCACAATTTTCTATCACCACGCGGGTGAAACCGCTGGGCGCAGCTAGTAAAATAATAAACATATCTTTCTCTTTTCAGAGTTTACGGACGCGATCAAGGCTTTACACGCGCGATAAGATCTTCGCTGAATATTAACAATACAAATAAAATGCTTCAAATTTTTTATCAAAACTTTGTTTAAACTGATAATTTGATAAAATAAATAACATTAAAAAAAAATGTTTTATTTATTGTTTACCACAAAGTTTCTCAGATTAACTACATTAAAGATTCATCATAAGCATGACCATATTGACCATAACAAAAATTCAAAATATAATTTTGGACAAAAGAAAACATAAAACATATATCTGTTATGGTTTTCTCGTGTCGTTGTTATGGTTTTCAAGAAATCGATAGCGAATGAATATCGCAAAACGTGTCGTTATCTATTGAAAATCTATAAAATATCTTTATTGATTGATCGTGAGTTGTATAACCTTTTTATTGATTTTTCGTGAATTATCTATAACCTGGTGGCGATAATGAACAAGTTACACGAACTCTGCATGTACTTGAATGTATTCATTTCAATTGAATATGTTGACAAGATAAATATTAAAATGTCCGTATTTTGCTATATATTTTTATTTGTAATTGCGGTGGAAAATTGTCAGTCGCTCGATGCTATTTATAAAATGGGTATGAATATTATAAGAGTATATATTATAAATACATAGGTAGTTTAATAAACGTTTTATAACTGAAATTTTAGCAACTTCTTCATCGGGAAATGGTTATAGTAGAGCGTCCGTATATATTGAAAACGGAAGCGGATCGAGGTTTGCATACTTTGAATTTTAAAAAAGAACTTTAATGATTTCTGTAATATTTTTTTAGGTCGTTTGCCACTTCAGAAAGTGAAAGCAGTTCCATTCTTCCGGATACTATTCAAACTGATTTGATTAGACCAGCACCGCAACTAAGAACGAGACCACACAGCCAGGGTCAACCACACATCCAATTAAGACCACCCAGCAATATCAACCATCTATCCAAGTGAGACCACCCAACCAAATTCAACCACCCATAAGGAGCCCCGGTAAATTCTTCAAAATGAAAATAAAATATTAGTAATAATCTGAAATATATTTATTATCTTTTGAAATTTACAGATATAAGAATCAGTCGTGCACCTTATAATTATAACTTCGGATCTAATATCGGCCCTTATTTAAATCCAGGCAAGACCGTTTTGTTGATAAATGTTATGTTTATTATTGTTATTATTAAATGGAACTCATTTTAGTGAAAAATCGTTTTATTTTTTCAGTTTTCTACGATGAATATGGAACAGTCCCTTTTCTCGAAAATCTGGATAATTACATTCCTAGATTTCCAATGATGTACGGCATACCATAGTTATCAAAGAAAATGCTAAATATTGGGAAAAAGAACCATATTTAAAAAAAAGGTTTTCTCTGAAATCCTACATGCGATATTAAACAGAAATGTTAAATAAATCGATTCTATCGAACGAGCAAGATTTTTGAATTTTAATAATAATCTATACTAATATTATAAATAAGTAAAGTTTGTGATTTTGAGAGGTTGTAGGGAGTAATGTCTGGATCTACTGAACCAATTTTGAAAATTCTTTTACCAGTAGAAAGCGACGTTAATTGTGAGTGTGATAGACTATACATTAATCCTAAAAATGAAAAGACTTTTTCGTGGTAGTCGGATTTGCAAAGTAAGTCGGAGAAAAAACGGTCGAATGAAAAGGTTTCTTACGAACGCTGCTTTAACGATGAGAAATATATGATTGAGTTTTAGAGAAAAGTTGAAGAGCTTGATAATGCCTACAAAAAAGTCAGCGACGGCATATGTTTAAATTTTATATTTAAGTCACAAAAAGAAGTTTTTTTATATTAAGTTTCAGAACCAGATTTGGTCGTATCATACTCAAGGGGTTAAAATAATAATTTAAATCGCTAGGTCATGTTTATTGGTCTTATTATCAACAATATGAATAAATATCAAAATAAGTAAATTTATCGTCTCAAGTGTTTAAAACAAAAGACTTTTCCCTTTTACTGCATATAATTACTCTCTTACTCATAATTTCATCACAAGTAATAATGTTTACCGCCCAACGAAGTGGGCACCGGTCAGCTAGTGAATAATAAAATGGTTGTTTTTTTGTGGTGGAATCGTAATTGTGAAAGTGAATGATGGAACATCTTTCCAGTGCTTGTTAGATTGTTCCTAAATATTTTTGATGAAGGAGCTGTCCAAAGAATAACGGAAAAAACCTGCCGCCGAGGTAGCCAACTCCAGAACCTACAGAATATGTTGGACAGCAGTACCATATTTTACATTTGTAAGCAACCAAGCAATCAAGCAAACTTGATTGTAATATTGGAGTCCTCTCCACCCTAGAACGGGCTAGTCCCAGTTGGGTGACAGAAACAAATAAGCAAAAGGTTAAGGTTTTGCCATTCGGTTCCTGTTATTTATGTAAGCTGATAAATGTTTTATAGTAATTAATTCTTAAATAAATAAATAAATAAATAAATAAATATGGAGATACAATGACATACATATAATCGCAAGAGGTAGCCGCTGCCGCTTATTCTCGGAAGTGTAGGTCTATCTGGGAATAGAAGCTATAGTGCATTTCTGATCTACCGTGCATCATCATCATCATTTTATGCCTTTATAGGTCAAGAGTTAAAATTCTGTCTTGTGCAACATTGGAGAGATCATACATGAAACTGTCTAATTCGACGAAGATATAGTTATGGATTTCGTTATATATTTATTTAAAAAAATACTTGATATATTTAAAAACACACTGCTAATTAGGCAAGGCCTGTTCAAAGGAAAACAACAATTTTATGTAATCGCAATTCAATACGTAATTTTATGAAAATACGTTTTCTAATCCATTGGTTCTATAAGCTAAAATTAAAATGGTTACAAAATGGTTATAGTGAAAAAAGGAAATAAAATAATCAATAAAAAAACAATATATTCATAAAATAATAAGGGCGTTCGAAAATAATTATAAAATAAATTTAAATGCGACATAATACGTAATCAAAATAAAAATCTGAATTCAATCTCATGTACAAATAAGTAGTTTATATTGTCAGAGATGTGGAGGTGTGTAAATTATGTGTGCAAAAATGCCTATTATTTAAACCTTATGTCGGTACATTCAGTTTTCGTTCTTCATTTACTAATCCGCCACTGAATCAGACATTTTTCAAGAACAACCTTTGCCAGTCCAGAAATATCGAAGTGTTTTTCCTAAATATTCATTAATCTTGGAGCAATAAAATGATAATGGGCCCGATTGCGTTTATTTGTGAACTAAAACTGAAATTATTTCAAGCGAACGAGATAGAGCAATACGTTAGAGCGGAATATGAAACGAAAATCTGTCGATAAAAACTACCTGTCGAACATATACTCGTTTGAATAAATTGGAACACATTTCGTGCCTATTCGCAGAACAACTCACAAAAACTGACAGCACTTCAGTCTATCCTGGATAACGTAATCGAATTGCTTTAATAAATATTTCAAATCCATAATGATTAAATATTCCAAATCCCTAAATATTGTATTTAATTTGAACAAAATATTGGAATAAAAAAAAATAGGAAAATTTGAGATCTTACAAATTAATTCGACCGTCTTTTTAACTTAAACAGTGTTTCCAAAAAGAGGGTAGTTTTTAAAAATACATCTATCTATATGGATCTATACATTAACCACAATAACTTTATTAAAAACCGTAATAAAAAGAATTATAAATACAATAGTTCACTTTCTGTAACGGCAGTCGTGTTTTTAATACTTATTAATATTATTTATTTTTGTAATATTATCACATTGGGCCTGATTGCGTTTCTTTGTGAACTAAAACTGAAATTATTTCAAGCGAACGAGATAGAGTAATACGTTAGAGCAGAATATGAAACGAGCGATCGTCGATAAAAACTACCTGTCGAACTTATACTCGTCCGAATTAATTTGAACTCATTTCGAAAAAGTGAAGTGAGCGAAAAAGTGTAAACCCTTCATTTTACTTAGTACATTGCCCTGTCTCGTTCACACTGACTAATTTCCGATTTTAGTTCATGAATAAACGCAATCGAGCCCATTAAGCATTTAAAATGACTAAGTCTAGTAGTATTATTTTTTTTCGATTTTTGAGAAATGATTTTCACTGTTCACCTTCACGCGGTGGAAGTTGGCGCTCGTGGCCTGCCAGCTAAATCTCTATTTAACCTCTTTAAAGATCTTGGCCTTTCCAGAAAAATAATCAACTCTTTCTTAGAAAAATTATCTAAAACTGCGATTTGCGCATCTCAAATTCTATGGCTTCGAAGGGGGAGTGAATGGGTGGCAAGGTGAACGCTCACATGTGGCAAGACAGCTGTCCTAAACCTACCACAGCCGGTTCGTAAGTCCGGAATCCACTGCTCACCCCCCAGAAGTGTAAAAAATAGTATTATGATGGGCCCGACTCCGGTCGGTGAATTCCATGGCAGCTCCGTTTGTATTTATTTATATTGCATATATTCCAAATAAATTAATAAACTTTTATATATACTTTAAAAAAGATTTGCTATAATCTTATTGTTTTGTGCTTTCTTTTGACATATTAGCTACTTTCGAAATTTCAACTCATTCCCTGCCATTAAACAAAATACGCCGCGCAATCGGCCGCCATTTTGCTTGGTCATTTTGACATATCGATCGAAACTCAGCCAATACGATAAAATGTAAACAGAATCTCCAATATATTAGCAAAATAAATCGGACGGAAGGTCGACAAAACACGTCAGAAGGAAAGAAATTACGCAAAAATATTCCGTAAACGCGAGGAACGACAGGAGTGACGCGTTTGATATTTACAAGTTTTGCGTCGTCCATGGGATACTTAGCTTGAACCACTTCTTAAGCATTCGAAACAGCTTACTCTGTCAATCTTACTTATTCGACAATAAACTTCCATTATATATCAGGGATTTTGGGGAGGTTCACTTTAAGAAAAAGGTACATGGTATTTTGATTAAAAAACCCCATTTATAGCATTGGGGATTTCGACAATATCTATATTTCGCAGCTTTATTGACTCTTAATTATTTTTTTCCTTATTCTTTCTATTATTGACTATTTTACAATTGTGTTTTTTTATCTGACTATTGGCTAATAACTACTATTATTATTACTGATTTATTTGTATTTTTATTTTTTCTTTAAAATATTTTTCTGCATGATAATTTGTGAAATTATCCAATAATTCTGTTTGATTATTAGTTCTATTGTCCATATGAAAATTCTTCGAAACTATGTCAGAATTTCGATAGAAATTTTCGCTATATTTTACTATGCGCCTGGTATAAATGATATAAACAACTGTATTGCTAAACATAATAAATAAAGTATTTTACTAAAAATTGTGTAATTATGGAATAAAATATTTTGCAATTTCAACAGTATAATTTATTTCAGCTTAGCTGCTAGTGAATGAAATGTTACACTTGTAATAAGCATTCTTTTAGTATATATGGCAAAGTTTTACAATAAACTTAGCAAATGGGTACGAAATTACCCATTCTCTTTCTTTTGTTCGTATTATAAAATAAACTGAATGATTAAATTGAATCTTGACGATTTTGTAATAATTGGCTTCTCGACTCTCATAAAAGAAAATGGCTTCATTTTCTTGGTAGCACCCTTCCTATTATTTCCTAACACGTCTGGGTTAATGTCATTGTTTGATAAGTCACAAAAGACCCCACAGCGCGAAGAGTAGCTCTTTAACCAGCTACCACTCTCCACAAGAAAGATGGATACAAAGGAGTTTAAAAGATTTATTAAACAAAAGCTGCAATCCACACATGCTTTCTATAATCTGGGTGATTTTTTTGAGCATGCCAATTCTTTCAAATGGGAATAACATTAATATGTAACTTTCAGGTACCTACCTCATTTTAGTTTTTATTTTTTAATAATAATATTATAAATTTAATATTTAATATGTAGATTACAATGTTTGACGTAACATACTTGACCATATACATACGTTGTTTTTTTTCAATTTTGTTTTGATACTTTCTATTGTGTGAATATTTTTTGTATAGAGTGCCTAAGATGACTTAATATTCCTATAATAAATATTTATTTTATATGTATACTCATGTACATGGATTCAGCTGTATTTTTTAAAAATATTTTATTTATCTGCCGTGTAAAGCCGACTTTAGTCAACGCTATTGTCAAATTGATATTTCTGCTTTAATAGTTTTATATCTACATATATTAATATATTACTAGCAACTGACGAATTCTAATATGCAATAATTAGCTTTAATTGATAATTCATGCTTTTATTGTATATTCTGAATGAATAAATTGAATACTGAATACTTAATATTGAGTCAAAACATGTCTATGGATGGTGTAACACTTTGAAAAAACTCACATTTTGCATCTGCTAAAATAAACGTTTTTGGATCGTTTCCTAGAAATTTCTTTTACTGTTATTTCCGGCTCTGTGAGAAGTAGGTACATGAAACCACTAAACATTTATTTATGAAAAATAGCTTGACATATCATTCTGAGAAACGGTCCTTCATTGAAAACAAACAGGTAACTTTAAAACGTGTCAAAATAATAAGAAAACCACATCGAGAAGAATGAAAGAAAATAAAGACCATGATTATACGGTTATTTATTTAAAATAATTTTTGAAATATCAATTTGATAGTAAGCAAAGTAATGTTACGTTTACATGGTCGTATTCGGTTCGTAGTTGACCATGTGGTAAATATTCACATCCTTCCAGAACATATTCGGCTGACGGAAGAACTCAGGCTCAATCCTGCGATCAAAAGGATAACCTAAAGATCTGCCATCGTGGCAATGGCCGCCATTGCTAATATCAAAGGCATATCCCTTTTGACCGAATTTCCTACCAACTGCAGCTCCCTTTCCCACCCATGGTGATACGATAACGTATATTTGGAACGGGAAGCCGCCGACTGTTCCTCTGGGTAACATAAGTCTGTCTGGAAATCCGTAGAGCAATGTTGAGTCAGTTTTGTATTGCTCTTGACCTGAGAGTCCTACCATGACTTGTCTGTATAGGTCACGCGCTGGAGTGCTATCCTGGACAGTGATGTAGAATTCCCGAGAGTTACGTTCAATCACATTGTCCCCTACGGTGAGATCATACAAGAAAGTATCTAATTCGACGAAGTTGTAGTTGTGTATTTTTAAGTTGTAAACGTCCGTTTTTGGTCCGAGGAATATTCTCACGACAGATTTCACAGCTTCTTCAGATGTCAATTCAATGCGAACATTGAAAGGTTCATGGTTCAGACGCTCCTGTCGAGCTCTGAAAATAAACTGTTCCTTGCGACTGTTAAATTCTTCGAGATTCTTGTAGACGGCGTTCGTTATATCCACATCGAATTTGTCAAAATATGTCACTAATTTATCCACTTCTACATTTTCTATTTTTACACCTTTGAACGTCAGCTCTTCGGATGTGTATGAAGGGAGGAGCCTCTTGAACATTATAAATGAGTATACCAATTTTTTGTTCAGTTGCCAGAACACTGGATCGCGAAGACAGGTCTCGTATTGCTCCAAAACTGAAGGGATAATATGATACCTAAAAAAAAAAACATTTAACACAAAAGAATTTCGCATTTGTTTGTTTCTACTTTTTAAGATGAAATTCCACAATAGGCGGGTTTATTATTATTCGACAACATCCTACAAGTGTCTGTGGATATGCGTGCATGTAACATGTGTGTAAGTGTGGGTCTTTTTGAACCGACTTCAAAAAAAGGAGAGGGTTATCAATTCGGTTGTATTTTTTTTAATGTTTGTTACATCAGAACTCCGTCATTCATGAACTGATTTGGATTTTTTTTTATTTTAAAGGATATACTTCCAGATTGGTCCCATTATTTTTAAAATCCTGTTCTGATAATAGGATCCATAAGGAATTGAGGAAATTCCTTAAATATTGTCATATAAAGTTAAAAATTTAAACTTTGTTTCAGTTCCGATAATAATGCAATTTTTATGGTGGGCATGGACTGATTCTACACCAAGGATCGGCTCCCAATGAGGGGACTCCTCAACGGTCAACAGCACATACACGATATGTTGTTTATGCATTTAATTACGGCAGCCCGATCTAAGTTTCATCAAAACATGACTGCGGCACCCTTGGTTGGCTTCCAACGAGGGTACTCCTCAACGGTCAACAACACAGGCGCGAAATGTTGTATACGCATTCAATTATAATAACTCGTTCTAAGTTTTACCATGACATGGCCGCTTCATTTTTTTTTTAAATTGAGTTTGTTGAAATTTTGTTGCACTCACTCAACAGAATAAAATGTAATTCCGTTAATTTTATTAAATAAGAAATTGGTGACCCAGACGGGAAGCGAACCCTGAACCAAAGAATGTACATAATATCCGGCGACCTAACCACTGTGCCATACAAAAAGTATCGATTTGAGGAATAGCTAAAGCAAATTCTTGCCCTAGAATCAACTATCTATTAGTTAGGCGACATGAGACTGATCATCACGTACAAATGTGATTTAACTTGCTGTGTAATTCACTAATGTTATGTTCAATTTAATGGCGATTATATAATGGAATGGCGATTATATAATATAATGGCGTTATTTTTTTTGTGGACCACATTTTAGTGCAATTTAGTTTTATTAGCATTTTACTAAAACCATTACATAATTAATTGTAATATTAGAGTCATGTCCACCCTAGAATGGGCTAGTCACAGTTGGGTGACAACATCAAATTAACAATAGGTTAAGGTTTTGCCGATTGGTTCTTATTTTTGTAAGTAAAATCATTGTTTTATAATAATTAATCCTTAAGTAAATAATAAATAGATAAATACGTTTTATCATTAATTATAAAGGTTACTAGATTGCTTAATGCCGTACTATGTTTAGGCAGCTCGAATTTTACTATGAAACGCAACGTGTAGATGGCATTCAGTAGTAGGTAGTTCCAAACATTGATTAATTTACTCTTACGTGCAGTATACGGCGTGCTATACGTGCATATACCGTATTCTATCTCAAGATAAAACAACAGTATTATAAGAAACTAACTTTTAAATCATAGCTTTTATTATTTTAATATGATATACATAAAGATGTTAATTTTAATTTGCTATACAGCCTTAATTTATAATAATTAGGTGCCTTAAGGTTTAAATAGTATAATAAATTGCATTTTAACATTTCCGTATTATTTCTGTGAAATACTCAGCCTAGATACAAATGCGATAAAAGGCACGAATAATTTAATGTTGTTATTATTAACATTGGTTAACTAATGGGTTTCTTATAGTCAATCAATATTTTATAAAAAAAACAATTAATTAACAATGTTATTATAGATTGCCAAATAAATTGCTATTAGTTTCGCCGGATAATGCTACCATCGCCACCTGCATGTCTCAGGCATTGATAAATTCAATTCTCTTTATAATCAATGGTTATGTAGAGAAAAATCCATGAACGAAATTCGGAAAAAATGCTCTGAAATTCTTTTCCTGTGAGGACCATAGAAATAGCTATAGAGTACATACGTTTGAAAATATTTCGTTAATATTCAGTGAGAAGAAATCTTTCTTCGAAAAAATCGGTGAGAAATCTATTGCTTGATAGTTTTGCTGAGTTCTTAGTTTATATTATTTTATTATTTAATGAAAACTTATCTTTGTTGACAGATTTACAACCTCGTTGGAGTATTCATTATCTCATTGATTTATACGTTGAAGGTATAACTTTGGACACATGAAAATTTAAACTTTGTTTAACTATTCTTATCTATAACAGTTGTAGTTAAAACATTCGTATTTATACTTTTACTTTAATTATGGGAAGTGATGTTCAGGATGATTGTGGATAATAAGAATACTTACTCATCATTAGCAATTGATCTCCCGCCCAGACTGGCTCTGGCGATGATAAAGAAGTAGTGGCGGAACCGATACAAGGATTCTGGATTATTCTGGATCAACTTTCCGAGGTATTCGATGTCTTTCGGTTCTTTAATGGGAACAGTTTGGCCGCTGGGCTGCAATAAAACATCATTTTGATTACTTAAAATACAGACACTCCGAAAAGGCTAAGTTTGCCACTGAAAAAATTATAAAGTGAATAAAACTATGGAATGAATTATGTAGATGAGTTTGTAACGGACCTTAAGTCCACTACATACGTTCAACAAATGCATCGATTTCCAGTGAAATCCACTGACACAATTCAGCTATTATTTTGACTCGTGCAGCTATGAATCAGCACGATGAAACAATACTTTTACTCAGAATATTTCGAATTGCATCATTCCACGGCCTATATAAACCGGGCAATAAGCAACCAAATTATCATTCCCCGAGTGATCACCTTCCCCCAAGGTTGCGACGGCATATTCGGCACTCTCTCTCATGAGTTAGGTCAACGAATCCGGCTCCTTGGTTTCCTTTCCTCATCCTCCCTGATTCTCGAAGCATCAGTCTGTAATCCCACAGACTCGAGCCGTGTCCAGTACAAGATACTAGGAGCACACGCACAATCCTCATCCACTATTCCTGCATAGCCTCCGTCGCGCAACCCTCGCGCCTCGATAAAGTAATCCGGGCACTCGTTAATTCGGCAAGCGTTATAACTGGCAATATTCAATCGATTCAATCAATAAATATCTTCTGCTTCATCAAAACCGCCTTTAAATACGGAGATGACTCGTAAGTTGTAAGAATAATTTGGAGTCTTGTGAGGGGTGGTCCCTCACAAGTTTCATCGCCTGTGTGCCTAGTGTGCTGATTACTATTCAAAGTACATGCCGAAGCATAAAAATGTACTTTTGCCAAAACTTGTTTTAAGGCAGCGAGCTCCTAGTTTTGTCTATACTAATATCATAAAGAAGTAAGTTTGTAAGTTTGTATGTAGGGGATAATCTTCGAAACTATTTATCCGATTTCAACATTCTTTCACTATTGAAACGCTCCATTATTGACGAGTGCTATAGGCTATATTTTTTTGTGATAAATGTTGGTTTTCAACAAGAAATCACGATATTTGTAAATCAAGTCGGAGAAAATGCGCTGGTGAGTTGCTTTATCGGCGCGCGCTGAAGAAACGGTTTGATATAAATGAAAATAATATGACAAAAACATCGGCCTCAAAGAGATCTATAAAAAAGTCGATAACAGCATATATTCAACTTTATAAATGTCTCAAAAAAGTAAGAAAATTAGGCTGCGTTTGTTGAAGACATTACCAATAAAATAAAAATTGGTATAAAAATAAATTATTCCATTATCGCAGGCGTTAAATAGAGATAAAATTAGCCATTTATATAGAGATATCATGAAATTAGTAACGCCTGGCGAGTAACAAGACACGTCTATGAGATAAGTAGCGTACATCTGAGGGGGGAGGGGGACGTCTTGTACAATATATCTAAAAGTAGCCCCTAAAAGGCAAATAAACGCCGCCCTACTTAAATCAACAAATCGATTCGAAACTTTAAACGAAGCGAAGCCGCGGGCAACAGCTAGTATGTATATATATATAGTATGTATATATAGGATGTATATACAGGTTGTGATTATATCAAGGGCATTTCTTGTAGTGGGGAATCAGTGCGACGAAGCAAGCAACTTCTGTTAAAGAAAATGGGAAATATGAAAATAAATCGTTTGTTTTTTCTTAAATATACCGCTTGTACTTCGGTTAGGACTGACTAATTGCTGAAGGAGTCTAAAGACTTTGGAAATATACTATCTCCTAAGCAGCGGGGGTGGTTGTTGACCTGTTGTCATGCCACTCTTGAAATGACCTTGGGCCACTCGATCCCGTGTGGCACTACGGGTAAAGAACGCCCAGGTCCACGATTAATTCAAGTTGAATTACCGCTGTAATACAACAGGTAGAAGTCGCGTAAGCGACTTCGGGCTAGTAACCAGTCGGGAGGATGGAGGTATCCTGAAGGTTAACTCCAGTAAGAGATATCCTACCAAACCTGGTAGTTAGGGGCGAGGCTGCCCGCTGGCTACCTTTCCCGGTAATTAGACAGTAGATTGTCGTATCTCTAAGTCTTCTACGCTCATCCCATGGCTAAAAGAACTATCACATATCGTCATACCAGCCTGGGGTGACGGGTTCGATCGTTATAGTCGACACCGCCCTATTGGCAGAGCGCCGCTTTCAGGTAAAGCTGTAGTACGTTCAGCGCATTATACTCTTCGTATAGGTTATCTGAGTATCTCCAAGGCTTCTATTTATGAAGTGATTATAATAATAATTATAATTTAGTTGCACCTCCCAATCCTCTGATCTCATAGGTTAGAATGGGTTGGCGATTACACTTGAAAACAATCACTTCTATTTTTCAAACATTAATAATGTTGGAAAAATAATAACTTACCAACTGGATATACCCACGGAGTAGAATATCTGTAAAGAATCTCTCGAATCCTTCAAGCATTTCGTATTCGTCTCTCCATTCTCCTCCAACGACGAAGTTGTTGGGTCTGCTGGGGAAGGCAATACCGTTGGCGTATCCTAAATTGTTGTAGTATCCATTTTCCACTGGTTTCGTCCACGAGAATCGTAGAATTTCCCCTAGTCCCATTGACGACCTTTGCATGTAATAGCGTGCCAGAAGTTGCTGATGCAGGTAGTAATACAGTTCGCTTCTTCTATCATGCCCGATGCCGCATTCTTTACCATCCATCCAGAACGGACAATTGACGTGGAAATTATAATAGTACGAGTTCAAACCGATATCTTCAGTGAAATACGAGAGTTTCTGCTCCACGTTCTGATGGCCGTAGTAAGAATTATTAACATTGATTGTGTAAACGTTGTCGCGAATGTTAACACCGAAATTACCAACGCTTTCGACTGGATATATACCACTTTGCATCTTCAGATAGAAAGCGGACATAATGGTTTGCATGTCGACGAAATGGTACGGGTTTATTTCGTAGAGTGCGGGCAGGACGATTCCCCTCAGTTGCTCGTGATGGCGGACAGCCACAGTGAAGGAGTAGACGAACATTCCAGAGTTGATGCGCATACGAGCCCAACAAGCAACACTGTAAAAAGTGTCAAAATCTTGGGCGCTAGACAAGAGGCGGTAGAGTGCCACAGCCTGCCTACGCTGTCTTGGGATCATCACGGTAAAGATCGCGGTTTGGGACAAGAAACCACGATTATACAGCTCCAAGAATTCATGAACTACTGTGGCATTCTGAAAAAATACAGTTTACATAATATAGATAGGCACGTAGACAACAACACATCCCACAACTTAAATAAAAGGTAATATTACAATATTATATGAATAGTTAGATAAAGGGCTAACATTTCTTCCGATTGCAGATTAATTTAATAATTTTCTATAACTTATTCGAAATATGCGAATAAATTATTATTGATCAAAATGCGCCAAAATTGTTTTAGGATTATTAAAATACGAATTTTCAAATTTATTTTAATTTAATTTAATTTGTAATTCACTATAATCTACAATAAAATGGACAACATGCACAATTAAAATTGAAAAATATTATAACATGCTAAAAACTGTTGCCAGTGCTCTTATTTTAATGTCACATAACTAGCCTATTCTAAGGCGGACATCTAAAATGATAAACTACATATATCTATGTCAATTTCTGAGTCAGCAGTTCAAAAACTCTAAAGATTAGAGCAGGAAAACTCCTAAAAGAGTTGAAAAAGTTGTACTTTTATGTCTAAAAGAGTTAAACTTTCAGATCAGTAAAACAACTGTAAAGAAATAAAAATCGCCAAAATCGAAATATGTCGCGTTACAATGAACCCTATACACCTTGCAAGAGCTTCAATTCATTATAAACGTTCTTCGTTTCATTTCCTTAAGGTTACTCTTGTCGAAGAAACTTTTTAAATGCCTGTGAATATGTTCCCAGCATTTTTTTCGATTCTTTGAACCGATTTTCACCACGTAATTCCCGTAGTATTTAGAGTTTATCACCATGAGTGTTTGATCAGAATGTACTATCAACCATTATCTACCTGCGATTCTAGGATGTTTCGTATTTACATTGTACCCACCCTTAATTCAATCAGAGAAGGCACTGAGAATGAAAACTTACGTGAAACTTGTTAATGTTGGCATCGAAATCGTAATTCTTAGCGATGTCCCGGATATAATCAAGTTCAGATGGTTCGAAGACATGGTTTAGTAAACCCAAAACCTTCTTTTGATGTTCCAGGAAAGTGTTATCAGCTGTAAATAATAAAATTAAACAAAAGAAATGATTTTTATGAAAACATTGTCCAAAATGACTAACCAATCCAATTTTCCTGATCCAAGACGCTGGCCAAAGCCACCGCTCCGTAGGCGAGAAAACAGAGAATCACAGCCTTCATCCTCGCTGTTTGCTATCCAACGAGGAACTAACACCATTACGTGCTCTCTGCGTGTTTTATACTATAAGGAATTCGTCAAGAACAATAAAAATTATAACCTTTGCTTACATTCTAACAGATCACGCGACATTATCAAATTAAAAGTAAATAAATAATGCATATGTTTGCTGAATGCATTCATAGTCATATCCAGGAGTCGGGAACACAATTCAAAGGTAAATTAAATGAAATTAAATGAAATGAAAAATCTCTTTTTCGTACAATAAAAACAAGATACAATGGCGGACTTATTGCTACGTAACAATATCCTTTAGTCAACCAATATGTGAAAGAAGAGTAGGCATAAATTGAAGTATAAAAAGATATAAAAAAACATAAAATGGAATCTTGAAATTTAACAAATATTATCCATTTTATTTGTATTTAAGGCCAAAAGTAAATAAATAAATTTATTACATAAATAAATAAATAAAATAATAAATAATATATGAAAATTAAATAAGATATCTAAAATTAAAAGGAAAATTAAATTTAAGGATAATGTCATAATAACAATATAGTCAAATTCCTTTTTTATCAATCAATATAACGATAAAACAATCAATATAACGGTAAAACATGCGATTAAACCTATTAATTTACTAATAAACTAACAAGTTACTAAGTATCCAAACAAATACTGTAGATCAGCGTTTCCCAAACTATTTTTGCTCTGGCCCGGTATTTTTTATATATCACTGTCACGCTAATTTCGAAACGTCGGCCGCGGCTTGGAAGGGCTCGGCAGGCCGCTGCGAGCACCGGACGAATAAGACGAGACTATTTGAAGTTTCTACGTGAAAATTTAACCAGACTGCCAATAATTTGATTTAAGTACCGTGCATAATCATGCGCTAGCATCTGAAAATTTTTGGTGTTTCTTAATTTTTCAACGCCTTAATTATGAAGTAGGTATGTTAAAAAAATAATAAGGTAACGTTTATTGTTTTACTTTTCCGGGCCATTAAATAACAATATAGGAAAGTATTGTGAATCCGCAATAAAACATTTTTCGAGATAAAGACGAAAATATCAATGTCCATTTTTAGGTGGAAGCCTATCTGTATGTATGTCTGTGTATCTGTCTGTGTGTCTGTGTGTATTCCTCCGCGATAGCGCCAAAGCGATTAATCCGATTGAGCTAAAATTTGCTATGTAAGCATCATTTGGTCATGGCAAGAGTTAGAAAAGTTGTGGTTGAAATCGGTATTTCAGGGGACAGTACCTACTAGTCATATTTGTGAAATTTTGGAATTACGTTGGAATGTCTCATATTCAAGCTACTCTAATATTATTTACATGCCGCCGCGCCGTAGTAACTATTAAACTGACCTAAAAGCTTTGCGTTCTTGCTACCGTCATTTAGATTGTGTCTGGCGCTCAAAATCTTTCCATAATTCCTTAGCTACTTGCCACGAAAGTTTTGAGGTAACACAGTCGTTTTTTTATTAAATCATGGGAAGTATTGCAATATTTTAGATTTTCTTTATTGTTTTATATCTAAAAGGAGAAGTTGGGTTGTCGACTACAGCGGGCGAGCCCAACACCTCAGGAAGTTTTAACGATTAGTCGTTCTATCTCCCTGGAGTGAGCGCAAAAGACTTGGACAAAATAGTCCACTGTCTAGCTCCACCGCAAACCCGTAAGAGGCCAATGCCTTAACCGCGAGATAGCCAGGAGTGTTACCCAGCGGGCTTACACTCACGCCCTTACTTCCAATTGCGACCAGATTACTCCAGTCTCTCGATTAGTTACGAGTTCGAGGTCGTTTGCGCGGTCCTCTCCCTAACGAAGCGGTGAAACGGTGTATACCGAATCTATCGCGGACCACGGTATCCTTTGCCCGGCTGTTCACCCAGGATCGGGTAGCCGATCCACCCCCGCTCTATAGGAAACAGTACTGCTTCCAGACTCCCCCGACTGTTAGTCAGAGTGCGCAATCGATTGGCATATGCCGCACGGTGCGCAGACCGTCCAGGAGCGCCAGAAGGTTGATTCCCAAGGGAAACTAACCATAAGGCCAGAGTCCTACCCGGGCTCGCACTTCATGCGTGGAGTCCGTCGGATAGGTGTTGACCCGTGAGTGTGACCAACCCTGAGCAAAAGGACATATTGAGATGTCAACCACGACGGGCGAACCCGTCACCGCAGGACGTTTTAACGATTCATCGTTCTATCGACCGTGCAGTGAGCGTAGAAGACTTTGGACATAACAAATCCGACGTCTAGCTACGCCACAACCCGTTAGAAGCCAACGCCTTACCGCGAGTAGCCAGGTATGATACCTGGCGGGCGGCACTGGCGCCCTAACTACCAATTGTGACCAGATTTCTCCGGTCTCTCGATTGGTTCTGAGTTCGAGGTCGCTTGCGCGGTCCTCTCCCTTACGAAGCGGTGAAACGGAGTATACCGAATCTATCGCGGACCAAGGCGTCCTTTGCCCGGCTGTTCACCCAGGATCGGATGGCCAATGGTCATTTCAAGAGCAGTCGCCGTAAGGTAGGCAACCACCCCCGCTCTATAGGAAACAATGCAGTTCCCAGACTCCCCCGACTGTTAGTCGGAGAGCGGGGGCTAACGGGCCCATGATGAGTTGGCCACGATGACCCATGTGTACAGGGTCGGTCACACTCACGGGTCAACACCCATCCGACGGCCTCCTCGCATGGGGTGCGAGGCCTGGGTAGGACACTGGGTCAACCAGTCTCCCCTGCGAATCAAACCTCTGGCGCCCCTGGACGGTCTGCGCACCGTGCGGGGTTTGCTCCAATCGGTTGTGCTCTCCGACTAACAGTCGGGGGAGTCTGGGAACTGTATTGTTTCCTATAGAGCGGGGGTGGTTGCGTACCTTATGGCGACTGCTCTGGAATTGACCATTGGCCATCCGATCCCGGGTAAGAGGCGGGCAAAGGACGCCTTGGTCCGCGAAGATTCGGTGCACTCCGTTTCACCGCTTCATAAGGGAGAGGACCGCGCAAGCTACCTCGAACTCGGAACCAATCGAGAGACCGGAGAAATCTGGTCACAATTGGAAGTGAGGGCGCGAGTTCTCGAGCCCGCCGGGTTTACTCCTGGCTTACTCGCGGTAAGGCGTTGGACTCTCACGGGTTGTGACGTAGCTGGACGTAGAATGTACTGTCCAAAGTCTCTACGTTCACTGCAGGGCGATAGAACGACTAATCGTTAAAACGTCCTGTGGTGACGGGCTCGCCCGTTGTAGTTGACACCGCAAGATGAGAAGATGTTAGTCGGAGAGCACAATCGATTGGCTTGCGCCGCTCGGTGCGCAGACCGTCCAGGAGCGCCAGAGGTTTGATTCCCAGGGAAGACTGGCTGACCCAGTGTCCAAAGGACAATGAGCATTTTAGTATGAAAGGTGTAGGGGAGACCGGGGATAAAAGTAACGGCGGGGCAAATGTAACAATCGCTCTGTAGCCTTGTCCATTGGCCGAAACGACGCGCGCGACCGTTTTTTGTCAGCTTGCACCCCCACCCGCGCATGAGTTCAGTCTCCGCGCCCGCGCCGCGCGGCAAGGTTGTGTTAGTAGGCGTGTTGTGATTTTTAGCACCAAAAAAAAGCTTTTTGTCGTTTATTAATTTAGTGTACGCAGAACTAACATGCTGATAATAATGAGACTTTTAGTTCTTTGATTGGCTTTAAGATTGTCTTTAGCATGATATAAATTGTTTTCGCGTAACACGTTCAGTTTTAAAGTTAGGTCGCATAAAATATCAAAAACGGGGCTGGGTACAAAAGTAACAACTCATGGCAGGACAAAAGTAACGTGTTTCTTTCGTCCCCGTAGGATGGTAATATGTATTAAAGGTTTTTTCCTTGCTTTGGTTTAACAGAAAGCCACGGCAGCGAATTAGGAAAACGATTAGAGGCACTACTATCACAAGAGTATATAGACAAGCAGCAGAACAGCATTTAAATTTGAAAACATAAATAAGAGCACTAGCAAAAAAATACAATGTTTGACATGTCACATTATATAGATATATAATAATATGAGAACTTAAAGCCGGGGATATTTAGAAATAGAAATAGAAATATTTATTGTCCGAAATTGTGGTGGTACATTTATGGTAATAATGCGTAAAACTATGTCTCTCACAATTACCTGCTATTAAAACAGGTTGACAAATTTAATTATCTGCTAAATTTACTTATCTGCTAATTATAATATCTTATTAAAAAATGTAAATATTTCACCTGTTTGTCTATAATATCTAAATGAAATCAAGAATAATTCGTAATGTTCATTGAATGGCATAAAATAACATTTAAAAGAGAAATACAACATGAAAAAAAATTAAACAGACCGGATAAGTAGAACTAACAGTAGTACAATTAATAAAAATAATTCAGCAATAATATAAAAAATAAAGAAAAAAATCAAAATCAAGTAATAATCAAGAATCTGTCTATAAATACGAAATGTATATAATTTAAAATGTAATAGTAGAAAACAATTAATAAAATAAAAAAAAACAAAATAAAGGAATAATCAAAAATCCGCCTATAAATACGAAATGTATATAATTTAAAATGTGTAATCTTCCTAATTGAATTATTGTAAAAAGAAATTGAAAATGAAAATGCATGCCCACAATATAATATTATGAGAAATATTCGTTTAATGTGTAAAAGCTTTTATAGATAAGCCATTTTTTCAACGCTGCGGTAAACCCTTTTACTTTTATTTCTTTGATATTTGCAGGTTATAGATTTTTATTGCATTGTATAACATTCCTTTTTTAAATAGAGTTAAATTTGGCTTGGGTGCTTGTAGCTCATGTTTATTTCGTGTGTTATAGCCGTGTTCAACATTGTTTGTTTTGAAATACTGATCGTGGTACCTTAGAAATTTGCAGGTTTCCAAGATGTATATCGATATATATCGCTATATTATACACAAGTTGACCACCGTTGCGTCAACCGTGTTTTTACCTGTGAGGAAGAAATAGTTTTACGGGACTACATTATTTTATGCTCCTGTGTTTATTTCGGATTAATCCCTACATAAGTGCAAAAGCTGGCTTACGAATTGGCGATTTAAAATGAAAAAAACATTTCCTGAGCAGTGGAACGAGAATCATATAGTGGGCAAGGAATGGTTGGCTGGATTTTTAAATCCAGTCAGCAACAAGCAACAAGTCTGTCCCGCGCCACAAACGTTGACAAGTTTTTTGATAACCTGGTGTAGTTATGGATAGGCATAACTTTATGCCAAGAGATATATGAAGAGATATAAGAAGTTATTTATTGTTTTGTCAATATTTTTTTTTGTTGATATAACTAATCATCAAGAAGTAAATTTATCTTGATTTTCGACTGAATAGAAACATGAATCTCAAGCTAAATTTAGTTAAAAAGGTAATTATTTTTTACTATAACTTTGAAATAAATAATCTGAATTAATCTTGTGTATTTTTCATTGTATTTATAACATTCCGCAGAATTTATAAGATGTTACTTTCGACCCATGCCTTGTTACTTTCGTCCTGACCATGGTCGAAAGTCACAATCTTCGTATTTTTTTTTTGCAGCTTTTTAATTTTCATAAACCAAGATACATTAGACAAAATGATTATAAACATTGTTAGACCAGAAAGAAAAGTTTAATATAGCTATATTTATTTAATCGCATATGTGATTAAACTAGCAACCTAACAAGAAATCAGTTATTACAAACTGTTACTTTTATCCCCGGTCTTCCCTACCCAGATTGTAACAACTAGGGAATTATAGCAAGTAATTGTGCTCGTGTAAAGAAGTAAAAATATCAAAGTCCATCTCATTAATCCATGTCCTATTTTAAATATACACATCTAAAGTTTTGTGTATATGGATGATTCTTTGAAATAAACTAATTATTTAACGTAATTAATTGGGTTTATTATGTACCTAACTAGGATTCATTACAAGACGATTTTGAATCAATAGTTGAAATACAATCTAATCGTAAAGTAAAATAGGTATCAAACAACAG
This sequence comes from Micropterix aruncella, assembly GCA_944548615.1. Classification (NCBI taxonomy): domain Eukaryota; kingdom Metazoa; phylum Arthropoda; class Insecta; order Lepidoptera; family Micropterigidae; genus Micropterix; species Micropterix aruncella. The sequence goes on from OX155963.1 coordinate 1,078,283, forward strand.
AAGTAAATAAAACAAGAAGCCAACCGATTCTAGTAACAAACGGTACCTCAAGGTTCCATTCTAGATCCATTTTTATTTTTAGTGTACACAAATGACTTGCCGTGTGTCATCCGAGAATGATGACATTACACTGTTTGCAGATGACACGCCTTTTATCTTCTGTCACAGAAATAAGGAATAATTAATAAATACAATAGATATACGATTGATCAACTCTTGTTTTGGTTTAAAGCTTATGAACTACGTCTAAACATTGCAGAATTAAAAATATTTCCTTTTCGCTTAGGACCTACCAATGTTGACTATTTAAATAAATAACACGACTATTTTGAAATTGTTATCACAGAAGATATATTTTTTAAAAGTTTTAAATTGACAGTAAATTACAATGGAATGCACACATCCATCAATTAGGTAGTAAATTATGTAGCTCGATATTATAGTCTATTAAAAAATCAGAAGTCTTTGTGGTTTTGCTGCAGCCAAATTAGTATACTTTGCGTATTTTAACTAGTTAATGACTTATGGACTACAATTTTGGGGAAATGGCGCAACCAGTAAAAGAATATTTCTTTTGCAAAAGAGAGCACTGCGCAGTATGTATCAGGTAATGACCAGGACTTCATGCAAAGAATATACCAGACCATACCCGCGGAAGCTCCCTTTTATACGTACCCCGAATACAACTGGTAAAAGTACAGAAAAGCTACTTATACCTTAGCATTCAATTCTATAATCTACTAACTACCATTGTTTAACATCTGGAGGACATACAATTAAAAAAACATCATGGATATGCTGATAGGCCACCTTTTCTATGATCTGGCCGAATATAAGGTCCATGACTTCAAATATTGTGCTCATTTAAATGACTTCAAAAAGTAGAGCCTTATTGCCTGGTTATTTTATTTGCTCTTTATATATTTGTGCTTTTAGTTTTTAAATGCATGTCGTAGCTTCAATTTAATTATTCACCATTTTACTGACAATTTGAATATTTCGATAAAAAAATTACTACGTATCTATTCGAATTATTGACTATTTCAAATATTAGGTTTCTATTTTGATTATTTATATTTATAGTTTGACAATCTAGTAGGTAAATTCTTGACTACCTAAATATATTCAATAAAGAGTAGTAACGAGACTTACTACCTAACACAATTATTTTGATACATCCAAGAGCGGTTTTTAGCCGTCAATTAGAAACCACGAAAATGTAATATAAAACCCTATCAAATCTAGCATCACAGCCGGAAAGTTAAAACGGCATCAAACGAAAATAGAAAACACTCATCACACCTCAACGCAAAATGAAGGAATGACAACAGCCCAGGCGCCAAATCTTGCCTGCCACCCATACATTGATATATATTTCTGTCTTGCTTATTTACTGCGTCGCTTTCATCTATAAAGTTATTTAGAAAACCATAATATAAAATGTAGAAATTTTGACGGCCTAGGGGCCGGATTTTACCCGACTTCCGCACACTGATCATCTATCTCTATTTTACTTATTGTCCGTTTCTTTTTCATCCATAAACTTATATATCGCTTCATTTTCGGGATAAGGTAAAAGTGCTCAATCGGCATTATGCTGTTATTTTTACTGTTAATAATTAATATGGATACAGGTATATTGTCTATGATATTTTCTACACATCTTATATATAAAAAATATATTAACAATTAACAGTATCGTTTAATTAAAAACGAAATAAATAGGGTATTTTACTTAAACAGTTTAATAGTTTTGAAATTCAGCCGCATACTTATATTAAAGGTTAGTATGTAGAATATTGTCTTATGAAACCTGAACCATTCAAAATATGAAACATTCAAAATATATTCACTAAAAAATAAAGACGATAATATAAATAGACAGAATAAAAAATAAATATGTAGGATTTATTATAAGAATATATATAATATGTCATAATTTTTAATTTTCTCAATAAATAATCCTAACAGATTGTGCGTAGATATTGCGTAGCATTGCGATAGATATTACGATAGATGCGATAGATATTGCGATAGATAGATATAGCGATAGACATTGCAATATGCGACAGATATTGCGATAGACATTGCAATATGCGATAGATATTGCTATAGATATTGCGTAGATATTGCGATAGTCTAACTCCGCCATTTTTTACGTAGATACTGCGACGAAAAAAAAAATATTTTTTGCGTCGCAATATCTAGCGAACGATTTACTCTTATTTTAAGTAGGATGAGAATTTGAGGTTATGGCAAATATCACTAAACTATTTGAAACCCACTGAAACGTGGTTGTTAATCAATAACCATGGCTTCAGTCATTAGAATCAAGAAGGAAATATCGCATGCGTGGTATTTTTCATAAATTGTCTAAAGGTTGCATCGATTGTTATGAACTCATTGGAGTGGTTTCTTTCCATGTTCCATCGTGACACTCGCCAAACACTGTTATTCCACCATCCACAGGTTGGCACTAATTATAGGTATTACACGACTGCCCTGCAAAAAAAGAGTGTACCGTGTTGAGGGTTCATCTATACTTATATGTTTTTCGTGTATTTTTTAAAACATAACTGCAAAAGGCTTGAAGTTATTTAGAAGTGTGTAGTATTGTTAGAATCGTTATGTTATCTCGAGTGTTATAAGATACCTGAATTCTTTGAATATCCAGGTAGTAATTGTCTAATGTAGAAATGTACAAATGTCAATAAATTAACATAATTTTATTGTGTTTAGTGCCAAATGAATGGAGGAGAAAGGATAAAAAACGTATTAATAAATCAGTTGTTATATTTTTGTTAATTTTATATCTAACATTTTAACATAAAAAATATTTTAGAAATAATTTAGGCATTATCGATCAACTTTAGTGGGAAAAAGTGTCAAAATAGGTTAGTTGCTGGAGCAGTGAGACAAGGAGTTGATTTTTGTTAATTACCACTTGTCTACAGATGGAACAAAAAATATATACATAAACAGAGAGGAGGCCTAATATGATAACTGTCCCGTCGATATTGATTAGAAGGGCAAATGAACTGTTTAAATAGAATATATCTGTATCATCTACAAACTCAAAACAAAATGATTATACTTTCAACAAATAAACCGACTATACCTTAATACATTGATATCAAATTCCATGCATTTCTCTCAAGCTATATAACTTCATTTATATACCCATAAAATGCTATCTATATATTTTTATATATAAATTTATAGTAAAGTTCAATTTTATTTATTTATTTAAGAATTAATTACCGTAAAACATTGATTAGCTTACAAAAATAACAGGAACGAAATGGCAAAACCTTAACCTTTTGCTTATTTTTTTCTGTCACGCAACTGGGACTAGCCCGTTAAAAACAAAAAAAACAAAAAAAAAAAACAGTGCCGTTACAGAAAGTGTATTGTATTTATAATTATTTTTATTACGGTTTTCTTATGAAATATTTGTGGTTTATACACAACTTCGAACTATATACATATAATATACACACACACACATATATGTATATATATATATATATATATATATATATATATATATATATATATATATATATATATATATATATATATATATATATATATATATATATATATATATATATATATATATATATATATATATATATATATATATATATATATATATATATATATATATATATATATATATATATATATATATGTATATATATATATATATATATATATATATATATATATATATATATATATATATATATATATATATATATATATATATATATATATATATATATATATATATGTATGTATATATATATATATATATATATATATATATATATATATATATATATATATATATATATATATATATATATATATATATATATATATATATATATATATATATATATATATATATATATATATATATATATATATATATATATATATATATATATATATATATATATATATATATATATATATATATATATATATATATATATATATATATATATATATATATATCTATATATATATATATATATATATATATATATAATGATGTTTTTATTTAAAATAAAATTAGTAAAAGCTACTTAAAAAGTAGCAAAGGAAATCCCAGCTTGTATTGGGAAATGCTTATGTTTGAATGAGATATACTTACGGATGTGCACGACTTTCGACGGTGCAATGTAAGTTTAAAGGTCCTTTTGCAGTCGACTAACGATCGCTATTCATCCATATATCTCATAAATAGGGCTTATCCTTATGCAACACAAAATGCCTTCAATTGAGACGAATTAAGCGAAAAACTAAAAAAAATAAACTATTGATCACTTCGGCAAAGCCGTTTTCTAAATGAAAGTGACATTACGAAATAATTCAAATTTCGAATGCTACCAACATTTAAAATATGATACAATTGGCTGAGTTTGTTATCAACGAGCCATTAAATCGAAATAAAAAAAAAAAAATACGTGTGGCACTCGGGGACTGCCGCGGTAAAGCTATTGCATAGCATTTTAAACAACTTATGCAATTACAATTATTTATTTATTTTATTTTGTCTGATATCAGATGACTGCGCTCTATCGGAAAACGTTGAAATTATTCCGAATCATCTGCGGAAGCAAATGATTCGGAATAATTGAAACGTCTTCCGATAGAACGCCGCGCACGAATTTTTTATTCGATAAAGCAAAAAAAACGGGTTATTAAAAAAAATCGTAGATAAAAAGATAGATAATTAAATTATCTTTAAAATGGTGCAGGTTTCATAATAATACGCCAGGTAGTATTTGCGTAGTAGTCGTTTTTGTGTTCGGTTAGACCTAATTTCACAAATTAATTACACTATGTAATATAAACAAAATCTAAAATATTCAAATCTAAGAATATTAGGAAAATGTTCTTGTTTAACATATATTTTTTTCGAATCGTAAGCAGTACTCGTTTAGACGTAATTATCAGTTTAAAATCATTCATTTTCGTTAAGAAATTTCTTCATTCGGTCGCCGCGCTGGCAGGCCCGCGATAAAAGCTATGCAATAGCTTAAAAACCTCCATATGCTCAATGAAATGAAAGAAGAAACTTCAATCTTTATTTCTGGCAGAGGAGTTTATAATAAAGATTATATAATGTTATCAAAATAGGGTAAACCTATATAAAATTGTATAATATTAAAAAATTGTAAAGAAATATTGTAGAAAACAGTATAATATTGTTATATTTGATAAGGTTTGTAAAGAAATCCGTTTATAGGATGATGTTTTTATTTAAAATAAAATTAGTAAAAGCTACTTAAAAAGTAGCGAAGGAAATCCCAGCTTGTATTGGGAAATGCTTATGTTTGAATGAGATATACTTACGGATGTGCATGACTTTCGACGGTGCAATGTATGTTTAAAGGTCCTTTTGCAGTCGACTAACGATCACTATTCATCCATATATCTCATAAATAGGGCTTATCCTTATGCAACACAAAATGCCTTCAATTGAGACGAATTAAGCGAAAAAATAAAAAAATAAACTATTGATCACTTCGGCAAAGCCGTTTTCTAAATGACAGTGACATTACGAAATAATTCAAATTTCGAATGCTACCAACATTTAAAATATCATCAAATTTTATCATCAATTTTAAATAAAAACATCATCCTATAAACGGATTTCTTTACAAACCTTATCAAATATAACAAAACTATATATATATATATATATATATATATATATATATATATATATATATATATATATATAATATATATATATATATATATATATATATTATATATATATATATATATATATATATATATATATATATATATATATATATATATATATATATATATATATATACTGCGAAAGAGAAGTAGGTTTAGTTGGGCCCATTTTACAACTAGTAACGCTCACCCTTCATCAAATTATCTCAAAAATTAAGCATCCATCCTTTTTTACACGTAAAATCACTCGAATACTTATTATTTCAAGGGAAATAACAAGACAAGACGAACTACTTGACAGATGGAAGAATTTAAAATTTCGAATTTCGTTTTTTTATTTTCTAAAGGTGCGATATAAAGAAGCTTGAATATTATTGATCGCAGCTTCTTTATATCGCACCTTTAGAAAATAAAAAAAAACTTATCTGGTCTGTGTAGACCAGGAGCGACTCCACGCCTTTTTTTCTTGGAAGAAGCCCTGACTGTAACTTGCAGTCGGTAGGCGGTTTGCGTACCAGGCTGTCAGCAATGCTTACGCAGTCCAGCGAAAAACCTAGGGGTTCATGAGACGTAAATTTCCAGAGCCTCTCGGTTTTCAGAGCCCCTCATAAGAGAGACCATTCGAATACGCGCGTGTCTTTTGTTTAATATTTTACAGTTAGGGGTGCTATCTGTTGAACGTAACAGCAACACATGCAACAAACGCCAGACTGAGCCACAGCAACGATTGGCCGGGTATATATAATTAAAAATATATAAATATTTTAAAAATATATTAATATAAATATATAAAAATATATATGTGTGTTTAGTAGGTAGCCATTGACTATTCTTTAATTTGTTTTGAAATACGATTCTACGACGAATAACTTTTAGTAGGTTCCAAAGTTTCTTAGATACTGTATATTTTTTAAAATTAATATATGTATGTAACGTATAGATTAAAGTAGTAATGACACTTACTACTTAAAACAGAAATATTTTGACACGTCCAAGAGCGGTTTTTAGCCACCAATTGGACACGACGTAAATGTAATGTAATGTAATGTAATGTATATTCACTATCTTATCGGCGCAACTTCAATGATGCTATATGCCTTTATAAAATAATGAATAACATATTCCATTGCTCTGTACTGGTGGGCGAGATCAATGCAGTACACCAGCGTACACCGGTCCGGTAATTTTATAATTCACCTGAATTATATATTTTTTTAATATATTGTTGCTTTAACACCAAGGCAATTTAAATTTCAACATGGTGGAAGCATTTGACTCCGTTGCACATAGACAGTCTTTCCATACTACTGTGGAATCATGGTGGAAATATCTAGACAACTTATTATTCTATGAATAATAAAATACTATAAACAATACGGTACTTCGTATTAAATTTTATTCAGCCCAGCGTGTACAATTAATGTTATCTTCCCTATGATATAACAATGTAATGTTATTTATTATTAACTTTATCGGTTATGTCAGTGTCCCCCTTTCGTCATTGTATAAATGCCAAATATTGACATAATTATCATCGATTGGTATATTATTTAGTACCTATACTTAAAATTGAGCTTTGACTGTGTGTAGCGACATCTGCTCGATACGGGAGTTACTTCGCTGTTTCAG